>CAJNDT010006103.1:222500-399443 GCA_905221615.1 Symbiodinium sp. CCMP2592
CTCTCCCCCATGCCACCCAAATCGAAGGACAAGACTTTTGCTGTTTAAACAACAAGGGTCCCTAGATAATCGAATATCAGCGACAAGTCAGAGCTCAGAGCCCCAGAAAAACCTTCAACCTCCACCGAGGAAGCGTCTCCACGAGCTGGGGCGGGAGCATCCGCAACTTGCCCCAAGAGCACAGGCAGTTTGATGTGTGTGTTGGTGGGAGTAGGATGAAGGTTCAAGCCTTTGGGTTTTAAGATTTGATCTTGGGGTTGTGAAACTACGGCTTCGGGTTTTGGGGGTTTCGAGTTTAAGGCTTGCTGTTCTGGGTTTGGGTGCTAAAGAAAAGGCAGGAACCAGCTTCGGGCAGGTGTGTCTAGATGGATGTTTCGAAGTACAGTCTAGGCGTCGTTTGCACGTGTACCTCGATGGTTCCATCCTCGTATCAAACCGTTTCCATTGTCCGCGTCACCAGTTTTGATCTTGGTCTTTGATGTCTTTTCGGTGGAAGGAGCTTGAGGAGACTGAGACAGCACATGCTCATAGCATTCACGTGCAAATGGTGGAAAGCACTCAGAGGCCCGGCGGGAAGAGCTTTAATCTTGGACGCCACAAATTGCTACTCGGCTCGTCGGTAGTCGGGTGATTTCGGGAGGAAACGGAGGTCCCAAGCCTGTGGCATGGGGTTCCTTGTGGCTTCAGGTTTAAATGGACATGCGATAAATACATATATATATATATACATATATATATATATGTATATACATATATATATATATATATACACCTATATAAATTTAATGGAATAGAACACAATATATTAAGGATATGTATGTGTATTATATATAAGGTGTAAAATATGCATACATAAATGTGCCGTTGAAACACTTCTTGTGTGGGTGATGGCTCCGAGTAGCCACCGCTCCAGGACCTTACATCACACTCTTGACAGGATCTGAGAAGAATCTGTGCTAGGGTGTCACACAGTCGGATGCCGGATTGGTGATACGGGTTCACACAAGTCGCAGCTGCTGCCAATTGCTGTAGGAGATCAAAGCTTCAGATAGGTGACCTGGCTTTCGGTTCTTCGGGCACAGTGTGGATGTCGCATGGTGCATGCAGGGGCCTTCCTGAAGAAGTTGTAGTGAGCGCGAGAATCCTGCAGCCACGCCAAGGATACGTCAGGTTCAGGCGTCCGTCATCCCACTCTACGGCCCCTCGCCCTTGAATATCTGTCGCCCAGACTCTCAACTCAGGAAAATTCCACAACCTGCGACAAGGGCTCAAGGTTGGTATGCAGCTACCTAAACCGGGCATTCGGATGTTTTCAGGCTGAGAATTTCCTGTGTAACTTCAGTGGACGAGCTCTCCGAGCTTCGGGAAGGCCTCTGCTGACAGCCACATGAGGATCGCTTAGCCAACGAGGTGATGCAGCAATCGAGAATCGAGCTGCAGCCACCCTAGAGCAAGGACCTGAATTTGTAACCTTTTCATCTCGTCTACCTGCCGGAGTAGGGTCCTCCAAGGATGCTTCATTGCCTTCAGGATATGCACATCCCTCGCATCCTCCTCGTCATAACCATCATCATCAGAGTTCAGAGTTTGCTGGAGTTGAGGTCTTCAAGGGCTCTGGCTGATCGACTGGGTCGAGAGACCCGGAACCCTCAAACCCTAAGCACTGATCCTTAAACTCTACACACGAATCCTTCAGAGCATGACGAGGCAGGAGAACGGTCCTTTTGTCCATTTCAAACTCCACTCCCGCGATTCTTGAGTCGAAGACAAGAAGGGACCATCATGTTCTCAGGAGGCTTCTCTTCAGCGCCACCTGAGACCGTGAACCATGCCTGCGCTTTTTTCAGGAACTGAAGTGGAACTTGACCGAAATTACGCCTCAGCAGCACGCTCCCAATCCATGCTCTCCCAAAGCCAAAACCCTACTGCAGACACCTAAAGCGTTTTGGTGTCATCTGTTGCTTGCAGGTTTCGACAACTCCGAGGAGGGCGTGCAGCTGATGCTCGAAGCCTTCACCTGCTTTCAACAAGATCCGGACATCCAGGCCCGGGTCGGGGGAAGAACTCCGGAAAGCTTCCTGCTCTTGTCTCTCCTCTGCCCAGGGTATATCATCACTGAACATCCTTACGGATGTAGGTTTCAATGTGCATGTCTTGGAGATCGTTTCAATTCACAGTCGTGTAGTTGATGTTCTTGCCTGGAGCTTCTCTCTGCGGGGGCTTCCAAGGCTGGATTCTTCATAGTCTAGGGTTTAGGATTCAAGTATTGGGCTTCAGTCTAATACGGTAGTCTTAGGCTTGAAGTTCAATCTGCGGCCATTGCTTTCAGACCCGGTAGCCTTCAGCCTGAAAATGCACAATCGCGAACCTCCACACCCAAAGCCGCCACACCTCAAAGACCCATCACAACCCCAAACTCTCAAATCGTAAATCCTGAGTCCTAGTCCGCTCCACAGTGGCAGCCCCTATATGAGCCCCTTTATGATCAGATACTATGGCACTAAGAACCTACACGAGTCCCATGTCGCAACTGTTGCTACAAGAACGTTTGCTTCACCCATGGATCTCTAGATCCTCCAGCAAAAGTCTTGGCAGCAGATGGGCGCCGTGCAAGACAACGCCTGTCGTGATCGTGTTGTGTTCAGGTCAACGCCGTAGCCATCAAGGATCTTCTTTCCCTGGATGCGCAAGCACCGGCGGACAAGGTGGCCGCTGGCTAGCGTGGGGGATGTGATGCGGCCACGAAGTTGCAGGGCGTTGGCTTTCGTGGGCTTCCCGAATAGCCAACCAACATAGCACGTGACTAAGGTTTTGAAAAAGTTTCATTTTGGTGCTGACCACATGTCCTTCAGTCCTACTCATGACGTTTGCCTTCTGATTCAAACTCTCTTGGAGAGCTCAAGATTTGGAGGGGCCTGAGCATCAAGTAGTGATACTGTGCTTTCTCATACTATTACCCCCGCAAGCCCCATTCCAGTCATTGAGGCCCCTCTGTTACACTGATTGCTCTCTTGCATGTGAGCACTGGCCCACAGGCGAAGAGGAGGCTCATCCAGAAGCCTCTCACCAAGTTCGTGATGCTCGACCTGCCCCACGCTGGCAGATTTCATGCATCGTTGCTGCTACCGGCACAGACAAACCCCTGAGTCACTGGTTTCGTGATCGAAAGCCTGACATTCGCACACCCTCCTCGGCTAGAGTTCGTGCAGTCCCTTCGTTAGGGCCGCAGGCTGGCAGGCAGTCCCTGTGACTGTCTCACCAAGGCTCCGGGCCCAATTTGTGGAGTTCAGCAAGGCGCCCTTCCAGGCGCTGGGGGAGGGTTTCACTTGCCTAGGGGTTCAGGTGTTCGAGGGCTCAGGGCTTTGATTCATGGTTTTTTTAGGATGTTATCGGGATCAGGGTCTTTCGCTGTTCGCGCGTTAGGCTTTAAAAGTTTTGGGGTTCAGGGCTTCAGTGCAGTTGCTTTTCAAAAGGACAGTCCAAGTCCAGGCTGTGGTCTTTCGTCAGCGTTGCGTTGGTTGAAGGTTTCGAGTTTCGGGTTCTTTGGTTCGAGATCTTCTACCAATGCCGCGGTGAGCTTGAGGTCCACAAGCAGAGCTTGGCATGCAGGAAGCACCGAGACAGGGGGAAGAGAAACACCTGAGCAAGACTCGAGCATGGGCTCTATGGCCCAGAGCATCCGATGGCGCTATGGCAAGACACCGAATTCAATTCCTCTCCCATCGCGACCTGTACACGAGGTACTCCTGCGATTTCTCCAAGTTCTTGAAGTCCTTGTGTCCTCAGGCCGATGTCAGGAATCTGAAACACTGTGCCGACGTCATCGCAGGTAGGGCCACTCTGCGGCAACAGAATTTTGATGCAGAGAAGCGTGGGCATTGCATAGGCGATGGGTTTTGAAGATGTGTTGGGGCACCTTCGCCTTAAAGTCCAGCTGAACCCTCAAAGAACCGGATGTACGGCCGACATTCTCGAAGATCTCGGGCAAGCCGCTGAGGTGGCGCGAAAGGAGACCGCGGGAGGCACCAGTGCAAGGGAAAAAGGTCTACTACTTCCTGGTCTTGTCATTGGCGATGGCACGGGGGCTTCGGTCATAGCTGCGGCGGTTTTGCTGACGAACAGGATAAGCATGACTAGCCTTGCCGAAGCATGAAAGAAGCTGAGTTGGCCAAGCCATCTCGGCAAGGGAAACCCGAAGACCAAGAGGGAAAGCCCGCAACCCTTAATCTCAAACCCTCAAACCCGACAATCCTGAAGCCTCGTCCCTCCAGGTAGCAGCGAGGATCCGGATGGTTATTTTCACCTCAAGGGCCGTGCCTTGACTGGGAAGCTGCACAGAGCGCAGCTTTTAGCGGCCGCCCAAGCGTTAAACCCGAAGCTTGCGACCCGAAATTTCAAACCCTGCACAAAGAAAAAACCCTAGATCCGAGACTCGAAGCCCTAAATCTTTCGTGTTCTGCATTGGGGCGACATGGGCACCGCGGGCCCGAAGGCATTGGACTGAGATGAGGGTTGGAGATGAGTCCTTCAGGGCCTAACATATGGGTCTGAGAAATAACTAGCAGTGGTGTTGCATCGAGTTCGGATACCCTAGTAGAACCGCAGCATAATCACTAGAGCCCACAAAAACTACCCAAGCGTCTATTCTAGAGAGAAGTCACGGCTTTGGGGTTTTCGATTGTGGGCTTAAGAGGTTCTATAGCTATTGGGGCTCAGCACGTGATGAGAAATCTTGACAGATTTCCTGTTGAAAGGGTCGCCGAGAAACCAATCAGCTTCAAGAGCCAATATAGGGGTCTTATATAATAATGACCGGACCTATACTATCTTGGGGTTCCTCGCTATAATTATAGTATAGTGGGCCCCTAAACCCTTTTTTAAGCCTGAAGACTGAAGCCGCCGGACTAGGAATTTCAAAGGTCGCGAGCTCGCATTGATCGTGCAACAGCTGCTGCTTCCAGAGTACGGGTTCGCCCCCACGAAGGCGGGAATTTCAGGAATTGATAGAGCGTACTACTTGGCTACTTGGGTCTTTGTCTGGGTGCTGCTTGTGAGCGTAGTTGAAGAACTTCGCCGAGTCCGAGACCATGTCGTTGTGTTAGGCATTAGGCCAAGGGCTCGTCCGCATTTCATCTAATTAGACAGCGGTTTGCTCAGTCAAAGCAGCTGGCGATCCTGCCAAGTATGTAGCTTGGGATTGACTCAAGAGCTAGCTTGCTTGCTCCTGCTCCCTTCCTGCTTCCCCTTGGTTGCTGCCTACCAGTACCGATCCAACTTTGAGATCCACGGCTGAAATCCAGGGTTCCTCGATCGTTTCCTTTGGAAGCTTCCGTTTGCTTCTTCCGGAGGAGGGGGTGCTGGACATGATCCGCTGCAGCCTCGGAGATCAAGATCAGGTTTAGAGTTTAGGGTCAACCCTTCGTGCACAAATACAAAAATACGAAAGTATTGGGGATCAGGAGGTTCAGGTTCTTCGGACATGTCGTTCTCCTGATCTGCGATTTTCTTTTCTGGGCCTGGGGCCGGCTCCCCAACCCAAGCCTGTGCTTGAAGCCGAGGGCCTTAGCGAAGTCAGCGTTTGGCTTTGGTTCAGGGTTCAGCGGGTTCAGGGTTCCAGTTGCATCATGCCCAAGAGGGGATCACCGAGTTAGAGCGGCCCCTACCATTGGGGTATAGACATGACTGGGAGGAATCCTTCCTTCTGCACTGCAATACAGTGACAGTACAATACAACCCAAACCTGTCCACCCTCCAAGAATGTCGCTCAACCCAGATTTCTTGGGCATTCGCTCGATTTGTCGTTCCGACAGACCCCTGTCATGGGTGCCCCCTGTATAGACCCTGTCACAGCATCATAGGCCCTGTCTGCCCTGCCTGCCCCACCCTCGCCCCCACCATCAGCACAACCCCCAGCATCCTCCCCCGCCCTCGTTTCTTCGCGGCATTCGCCGGGAGTTTGCAGTCTCAACAAGGCGGGGGGGTTGGGGGGGGGGGCGCGGCCCCCCGCTATTTGCAAACATTTCCAATCTAAGTTTTCGTTTTTCCTCGCTGTACATCACAGATACGTCTGGCTTTCGCCTTCAGAAGACTTTTCATGTATACGTTTTCGTGTGGCAGTCACCTCTATGTGTTAGGTAGCCTATGCCTCGGGAGTTCTTTACCGCTTATACTTATTTTCTTTTTATTTGTTTGTATGCTACACGCAGATAGACAGATAAGAATATACATATATATATATATAATACATATTACATATACACATATATATATATATACATATACACATACGTACATACATACATACATACACACACACATACACGCACACGCACTTTTCGTTTGAACGCCACTGCGAGGTCATTGTGCGCAATTTCTTGACGATCCGGAGGTCCAGAAGCTCCTCGACCAGATAAATGAGAGACTTGCCTGAACATGGAGGAAAGGAAGGTCTTTTTTAGGGGCTTTTGGTGGTTTAGAGGATTTAAGGGTGTTTAGGGTTTAGGGGTCGAGGGTTTAGGGTTTGGAGTCTTTAGGATGTCGGGCGCGGGGCGAGGGCTGGGAATGCACGGTTTGGGGCGAGGCGTGCTGCCTGCCCTGATAGCGGCACTCCATGGCCGATACACCATCTCATCATCTAAGCACCAAAATACTGGGGCAATTCTTGCAAGAGAGAGCCCGAGGAAGCCAATGTAGCCGCAAACCCTGGCTAAAAACCCCAAGGCCCCATGTGTCTTTCAAACCTTTATAATCCACGGAAGCCCCGGCAATGCCCAGCATTCGTTCTGCGATGCTGAGGAAGCTCGGGATGTCCCCAGCAGCCTGCAAGCGCTTCCGCAAACTGCTGACGGCTTGAAGACTGGCATCGAGAGGAGTTGTAAGAGTGCCCGTTTTAAGCTTCTTGGCTGGTGGCGATTTTGTCGTTCGGGATGTTTGGGTATATGGGCAAGCAACCAGTCTTTCTTGGGGTTTATTTAGACCAGCAGTAGTCACAGCTATATACGCCAAGCAGAAGTCTTCCAAAACCCTTCGCGCCCTCGCGCCAGCACCAGCCAAGAGATCTGGGCGCGTCTCGAAGTCGTCCTTTTGCGGGGTTTGAGGAGTCTGTTGAACTGTTGCTGCTTTTGCTGCCTCTGACCTCTCAAGGCATAGCTTCGCCCGAGATGCGCCCCATCCCGCGAATTCCCGTAGGCCCAAACTGCCCCAAAACAAAAAGGAGGCGTGTCGAGGCTCAGGTGCAGCAGCGCGAGACTGAGAGTTTGGCGGTTGGCCCGTTTAGGGCGACCTGGCCCGGAGCAAGAAACCGGAAGAAGAGCGGAGGGGATACAGTACATAGTTCCTCGTTGCTCATTCGGGGTCCTAGCTGTGCAGTTTTGCTTTGTACATGTTTTTTAACCTTCTCCTTGCGCCTGTATGGTTTTCGTTTCACTCTGAGTTCAACTGTTGAGACGGTCATTTCTACGGTGTCTTTGTGTTCGGCATTGCGTCTCGTTTTCTGTCACTATGTGCAAGGAGTTGAGTTCTTCGTCATCTGGCAATGCACACCTGCATCCTTGAACTCACCGGATTCTTGCTCTGCTCTCCTGAAACGGGCAGGCAAGACCTCGCTCGTAGACTTGAACAAGGCCATCACAAGCGGTGTTATTGGCTAGGTTTTGATTAGCAATGGTTTAGTTGAGGCCTTGGGTTGAGTGATGACAGCTGCTGGCAAATGTTGCTGCTGTAGATTTCATGTTAGAAAGATCTCAGACATGATAGTAGGCTACTTACCGCAGCAACATGTGGTTCTAGTGCGTTGCAGCGTGACTTTCTCCCAGCACCTTGCTTTGGCATTCTGGCCTTGTGAAAGTCGGAATGGAGCCATGTCTGCGCCCTGCCCCAAACTGTGTGAATCTATGGCGGGGTTCCTTGCTTCTGGAAACCCTTGTGGACAGGCGCGGTGAAGGTCTATCTCCGGTGTCAGAATCTCAGACTCCCCAAAACGAAGCCAAAGCCCCATACCGACAAGCATCCTGAATCCTAGACCTTGAACCCTTAACCAACAAGAAATCGGAGAGACATCACCGGGCACACTTATGTGCTCCGAGGGTCTGACTTCGAGCCTCTTTGAGAGCTCCGGCTCCGAGGTCGTAAAGAGGGCCTTAGGAGGGTTTTTGCAGGGGGTGTAGAACGGGATCGTTATCTTTTGGGGGTGCAGGGTGTGGCACGTGCTGTGTAGAATGTCGATTCTCGACATCCACACACTTCAGCTGGCAACTTCGCAATCCGGTTTCACGTAGTCGTTCGGGCTTGGAGTGCTTGGCTTCCTAAGCTGTGATGGATGTAGCTGGGGTTGATTGAGAGTTCAGGGTCTGACACCAAGTCCAGCCGTCCAGCTCAGGGAGGATGAGAAAGGTCATAAAGGGTGCGGAGACCCGGCATGGAGGATTCGAAAGCCTCGAACTCTCGGCTGCAGTTTTCCAGATTCTGGCTTCCTGGACCTTCTGGCTCCCCGAACCTTCGAAGGCCCGACGGCACCAACCCTCACTAACCCTTGCTTACAGAGTTTATGCCTTCCAAGTCAACTTCCCAGTCATCCCCGAAAACCAGAGTGGGCCACTCCAGAGAAGTTGCTACAACGACTTCGCTTGGGGGGGAAGGGAAGACTGCAAGCTTCCATGCCTGAATACTGTTGCTGGGTTTAAAAGCTTTTGGTCTAGTGCGTCTAGTTCATTACATTGGCAGCGCGCACACATGTCTACACATATGCATATATATATATATATGTACATACAACTATTTGGTAGCCCCACCCTATTGACCCACCTTCTCTTTATTTCAATCCTGTATATTCTGTTGAACTGTGTCAGCTAGCTACACGTCTCATATCATGCATAGCTATGCATATATGTGGCGCCAGGGGTTATAAGCTACAGCACACTAGAGTAAGAGACATTAGATATACTGTGAGTGCGTGAATCATAACAATGTTGAAGCAGAGTAGATTCAAAGCTGTGTCTGCAAGGATCGAAAGCAAAAAGTTAAACAAATACAACCAAAAAACCATATATCAAGAAAGCAAATCCAGCCCTATGTGCTGAATAGGGTACGTTTTTTAGTATTTGGTCATTTTTGTTATTTCAGTGTTGTTTAGTTTAGGTTTTTGTTTTTTCTTTAGTTACCCCACCTACCTGCTTCAGGTATGCTGGAATTTAGGGAATGTAGAGATTCTATGGAATTTAAGGGTTTAGGTCTAAATTTTTCGTGCTATCACGCGTTATGCGTGATGATGTACCTCTGTTCTCCTCTTGCAGGTTACTCTCAGAGATCATACTCCTGAATGCAAAGGTCTTCTTGTGTACGCGTGTGCAGAACATACCTTATTATTTATCTTAGCCTTAGTCTCAGTCTTCGTTATAGTGTTCACATTGGTCCTGACTTCGTCTTGTTCTTAGTTTTAGCTTTAGTATTGCTAGCATTTGGAGTAGTAGTCTTCAAAATTGTGTCAGTGTGTTAAATTGATTTTTGTGTATGGGTGTTGGTATTAGTATTCATTTTGTTTGCTGGTATTTGTTTAGTATTGCTGTTCGTGTTGGTTAGTGTTACTGTTCGTGTTAGCGTTGGTGTCAATGTTAATGTAGCCTGTGTAGTAACACTAGTATTAGCATACTGATCTTAAAAGATGCATATGTATATACTATGTATTCTGTGATTAACACCTAGTATTAGTAGAATTTTGCAAAACCGTATTGGCTAAAGTATGAGTGTTCATATTGTATTAATATTCGTACAGATTCAATCGCAAGAAGATGAGCATTAGTATCTGTAGGAATATTGATACTTATAGCCATACAAGTATTACGATTTGAATTAGTAGTAATACCAGCATGTGTGTGCATACTGGTATTAGTATTAATATTACAAGCCATGTGAAGATTTGAGTATTCGTAGGAACAGTAGTCTTCATATTAGTGTGGACATTAGTCTGAATATCGGAGTATTAGTACTCATACTTATATCAGCATTAGCGTCCCTGTGTATTACTATTAGTACTATTTTCAAAAACTTATATCAAGATTAATGCTGCTATAAATAGGATTCTTGCATTACTGTTAGTGCTATTTTCAAAAACTTGTATCAAGATTAATGCTAATATGAATCGGATTCTTTATTCGTAGGATCACTAGTTTTACTGCTGTTATTTATGACAACTAGTACTAATACTCATGTACATACATCTTCGTATTAGCCTTATTAGTAGTGTTAATATTAGCATTAAAAGCTATGAGTATCAGTACTGAGAACAGCTAATAAGAATATGCATATCAGCATCCGTGCGAGTATTAAATTATTTTACCATTAGCACTAATTAGTAAGTACATTAGTCTTCCCATTAGTATTGCTCTCAACATGAATATGCTTATTCGACTTCGTACGAACTGAGAATAGCTAATAAGAATATGCGTATCGAATATCCGTAGGGATATTCGTACTTACATGAATTTGCTAGTAGCGTTAGTATTCGCATTAGTATTATCGGTAGTACGTATACAGTTTGTTAGTATTCGTAATAATTGTACTCTTAACATGAACATGATTAGTCGAATTCATGGGAACATTAGTAGTAGGATTAGTATCACTTTTAATGTTAGTGCTCGTAGTACTAGTATTCTAACCAGCTTTTCCCTTAGTAGTACTATGAGTACTAGTACCTGCAAGAGTATGAGGAAACAAACAAACATTAGTTTCAGTATTAGTATTAGAGTATTTTTAATATTAATGTCAAGGTTATTACCAATATGGGGTGTGAATACATCTATTCGCAAGAATAGAAACCTTGGCATTCGTATTTGTGCTAATATTGGTCATTAATCTTCACTGGCCCTGTATATAAGGTCGCGCGCGAAGGTGGACAGCTGTTAGAGGAGCACTAATATTTCTTATGTCAGCGTGTACAAGGTAGACGGTTAATGTTGCACAAGCAGAACTTCTCCGACTGTAGACTCGAGAATCGGCGATACACATTCAGAGGTCGTGAGGGTCAATGGGGGGGCGGGGTTAGCAGATATTTATTATACTGATTGGATACATACCCATACATAGATCCCCAGCTGTGGAAAGGCGTACAGCACGCAGGCAGGCACGGCAGACACTCTTTTATTCATGCAGCATGGTATCTGTGCATGGGTTGGTGCATAAGTACGAGTACATCTACATCTACATCGATATACATACACATGCACACGTACATGTACATCTGCGTCGACATTTACATATGCATGTATGCAGAAACATACCTATATGCATATGCATATGCATACACATACATGCACAGACATACAGACGAATGCAGACCGACATACACACAGGCACACATAGATACATAGGTACATAGATACACAGATACAGAGGTACACACGTTCATACATAGATACCTACGCATACGCACATGCAACATAATGCAATGTGGTGGAGTGCAGTGTAATGTGGGTGTCGGTTTTGGAATATAGGCCCCTTTAATGCGTCGGCTCCGGGGCTAATTCCGAATCTGACAAAAAAATTGGGGTCAACTAATTAATGCGTTTTTTTTTGGCTGGGGTGATTTTTTGGTGGCGGGGCTGTGCTATTTGCTGATGGTCAATCTTAAGGCAGCCACGACCTGAACCCCCACCCAAACCCCCACCCAACCCTAAAACCCTGGCCCTGAAGCCCGAAAATCTCTTGCAGAATTGTTTCGCTTATTGGGGCGTCAGGAATGAAAATCTGTACTACCACTGTACTACTACTGTACTACTATTCTACTATACCTTGATTATTGGGGGGGGCTGCTAGGGTGAACCGCCGAATCGGGGATTGGACCCTAGCTCAAAAGAGGCCTCTCCAGTACTAAAGTTTGTATAAAAAATTAAGTTTTGGGTCGAATCTGGACCGACCCCCTTTGGAAGGGTTTAGGGCTTAGGGTTCAGGGTTTGTTATAGGGTTTAGGAGTGTAGGATTCTTTAGGGTTTAGGGTTCGGGGTTTAGGGTTTCAGGCGCTGGCTTTATGCTTTGCTTATTGGGGGAATGTACTCACTGGCTTTATGCTTTGCTTATTGGTACTATTTCTGTACTATTACTGTATTACTACTGTACTACTGTACTACTGTGGTACTACTACTGTACTACTAGTGTACTACTACTTGTACTACTACTGTACGATTACTGTACTACTATTGTACTACTGTACTGTTATCGTACTACTACTGTACTACTATTGTACTACCACTGTACTACTGTTGTATTACTATTGTACTACTGCACTATTATTGTACTACTACTGTACTACTACTGTACTATTATTGTACTACGGTACTATAATCGTACTACTACTGTACTACTACTGTACTACTATTGTGCTACTATTGTACTACTGTACTATTATTGTACTACTGCTGTACTACTATTGTACTACCACTGTACTACTGTTGTATTACTATTGTACTACTGCACTATTATTATACTACTACTGTACTACTACTGTACTACTATTCTACTATACCTTGATTATTGGGGGGGGCTGCTAGGGTGAACCGCCGAATCGGGGATTGGACCCTAGCTCAAAAGAGGCCTCTCCAGTACTAAAGTTTGTATAAAAAATTAAGTTTTGGGTCGAATCTGGACCGACCCCCCTTTGGAAGGGTTTAAGGCTTAGGGTTCAGGGTTTGTTATAGGGTTTAGGAGTGTAGGATTCTTTAGGGTTTAGGGTTCGGGGTTTAGGGTTTCAGGCGCTGGCTTTATGCTTTGCTTATTGGGGGGAATGTACTCACTGGCTTTATGCTTTGCTTATTGGTACTATTTCTGTACTATTACTGTATTACTACTGTACTACTGTGGTACTACTACTGTACTACTAGTGTACTACTGTACTACTATTGTACTACTACTGTACGATTACTGTATTATTGTACTACTGTACTGTTATCGTACTACTACTGTACTACTATTGTACTACCACTGTACTATTGTTGTATTACTATTGTACTACTGCACTATTATTGTACTACTACTGTACTACTACTGTACTATTATTGTACTACGGTACTATAATCGTACTACTACTGTACTACTACTGTACTACTATTGTGCTACTATTGTACTACTGTACTATTATTGTACTACTACTGTACTACTATTGTACTACCACTGTACTACTGTTGTATTACTATTGTACTACTGCACTATTATTATACTACTACTGTACTACTACTGTACTACTATTCTACTATACCTTGATTATTGGGGGGGGCTGCTAGGGTGAACCGCCGAATCGGGGATTGGACCCTAGCTCAAAAGAGGCCTCTCCAGTACTAAAGTTTGTATAAAAAATTAAGTTTTGGGTCGAATCTGGACCGACCCCCCTTTGGAAGGGTTTAGGGCTTAGGGTTTAGGGTTTGTTATAGGGTCTAGGAGTTTAGGATTCGTTAGGGTTTAGGGTTCAGGGTTTAGGGTTTCAGGCGCTGGCCCAGACCCCCCCGACCCCCGACCGCGCAGTCGCGCAGAACCGCAGACCCTGCACCCAAGCCAGCCCCCAAACCCCGGCACCTCCCAATTCCCTGCCAGGGGCTACCGGTTCCATATTAAATAGACTTTTTATTTTTGGTCGGGGGGGGGGGGGGGTACCCCACTATTAAACCGACACCCACATTAACGCACTAGAATGCAATCTAATGCGATGCACTGTGCTGCAATGTGACCTAATTTACGTGGTACAACGCAACAGTGTCATGTAAAGTCAAGAAAAGGGACACGAGAGAACGTAATGTAATGTTATTTATGTAATGTGATGTAATGGTAGTGCTGTATTGTAGTTCAGCCCAATCTAATCTAATTAATTTATCCCCACAAAATGCCACGCTGTAATGTGGTACCGGGATGTAAGGTGCATCCATCCATCCAGCCATCCAGCCTTATATCCACCCATACGCTTTATCATGCGGAAAGCAGCATGGAAGCAACAGATGGGCTTCCCAGCACCCAAACTTAGGCGCCCTTATTCCTACATTCCATGTACGCGTCCTGCAGTCTCGAACTCGGGCATGCGCCAACCGGATCGTGCCTGGCTTTGCTACGACTGCTTTCGCTGCCCTCGCCCTCCACCCAGTGCCCTGGTGCTCGGTGTCTCTGCGATGTCAGACCTTTCAGGGCCTACGCCTGGAGACGATGTACCCAGAGTCTCGAATCCTGACACCCAAACCCGTTCTTCCAGCCGTTACTCCTGGTTTACCCATAAACCCAACGTGCTAGACTCCAAACCCGAAGCACGCAGAGCAGGATTCTCTCATCACCATGTTCAAATCTCCCATGTTGCTGTATATTCCTCGCACAGAGCCCTTAACCTTGAACGCTGCAGATGCTTGGTGAGTCAGGGATGGCTTGAGGGTGAGGTGCGCAGCCCGCGTTTACAGTTTCGGTAGGTAGCTGCAACTGTGCCGGTGACCTGGACTCTCCAATGCTCTCGAACTTCAATACGGCTTTCGGAAATGCTGGTTCCTTCTGCGGGTCCCGCTATGAGCTGCAGTCAGCACAAACACGCGGCTCTAGTCTTTAAAAGGGGGGATTTGATGTGGGTTTCATGCATTCATCATGGCTGGCTTGAAGCATGGCTGTGGAATGGACTCCTGAGAGCCCGAAGCGGATTCTTTCTGCAGGTATTCCCAAAAACTTGCCACGCGTGGGCAGTTTCTGAAATAGAGGCAAACAGGGTCCTTCCGAAGGCTCTTGTTGTAAGAGTGATGTGCTATTTCGGATACCCACGAAGGGACCCTAGTCGACAGAACCTCGCCACATCATTGTCGCAATAACTACCCAGACTTCATGAGATTAGCTATGAGGACCAACGGTGCCATGCATTGGTATTGCCATGATTATGAAGATGTTCGGCCGACGGCATAGCAGCAGTGCCCTCGACAGGGCTTTGTGCATATGTCTGACATTGCCAACCGTGGGCTCGAGTTTTCCGGCCAAGCCTGGTGCAGAGCGACCTCCCGTGCGAGCTACGAATACAGATACATCACTGCTTCTCTGTATGTGCATACCGTACCTGTTTGTCTCCCTGTCTTTCTCTCTGTCTGCCTGCACAGTTGTATGTATGTATGTATGCATGTATGTATGGATGGATGCATGTGTGTATGCATGTATATATGTATGCATGCATGTATGTGTGTATGTATGCAATGTAATGTGTTTATGTATGCATGTGTGTCTGTCTGTATGTATGTCTTTCTGTATGTACGTAAGTATGTATGCATGTCTGTATGTTATACGTATATATGTATATGTAGACATACATTTATCTTGGTTTAGTTGCTTTATTAATCTGGCGATTTATGCATGTGTTGTCTGCGTCTAAAAAGCCTCTAAACAGTTTCGATGTTTTTAGACTCCCCTGATAGCCTTTATTTGCAATTTCTGGTCTACGGGTGGCCTGCATAAGCATGCATGTGGCGTGCAGCAGCAACTTGGGGTCTCCGCTTGTCGATTCTAGCTTCCTTGTTAGCTTTACATGCACTCAGACAAACCGGATATAGATGCAAACGGGGACAATTTGGAGGGCTCCTCAGGGTAGTATGATATTCTGATTACAAGCACAGGTTGCAGTAATCAAAATTAGCTGATGTTTCATTGCCTGGGCACCTCGCTTTGCGGATTCAGGTTTATGCCAAGGTCTTCTGTCTGAATATCTAACTCCCTGGAAAATGTCAGCACCCGTGGCCGGTGGCGGTATCCGCGAGCATCGTGCACTCTCTTAGAGCTGGCTTTCTTCACTGGTGGCCAAACTCGAACCTGGCCGTTTGGCTGTGGACGTGATGCCGTGGTGGGTCATTTGGGCACACACTGGCTGAGACATCGCGAAAAACAATAACTATCTGCGTTGCGTGGAATCGTGTTTGGGTCACTATGTTCACTTCGAACTCAAGTCTACACAGGTGCCGGGAAATCGGCTGTCGTTATTTGCACGAACTGGTGAGGTGTGTATGAAAGCAATGTCGCAATCTGTCAGCGGGGCATCCATACTAATTAACTAATTTTGGTTTGTATGTTGCAGACAGCTCTTCTTGCCGGTCTAATGGCTGCCGTGACAAGAATGACAGTCATCACATCAGTAGCAGTGGCAACAATGGAAAACCCGACACCACCGGTCACCACCGGCTTCATCATAGTCCCCGTCGTCATCAACATCACGGCAGCGACTGCTGTAGCAGCAGCAACTGTGGCAACACCACAACCATATGCAGAAAAGAAGCAACATCATCGCCAGCACAACCACGACCGAGCAGCAGCAACAACAACCACATGCACCCATACACACCCGTGCACAGGCACGCGCACACCCTGGAGCGGCAACAAGTAACACACAGGGCTAGCAGCAGCGGCAACAACAACAGCATCATCAACAACAGCAGCTAAGACGGCAGCCACAACAAGACCGAAAAGCTGCTGTTGTTGCAGTGGCCCTACTGGTCTTGCGACAACTTCTGATGCTTGTCGTCCTCGTCCTCCTGCTGCTGCAGCTATATGGCGGCGCACTATTGTCACGATGACAACCATGGCGCGACGACGACATTCCTCACCTTGCAGCCGTTTGGCTGGCATGTCGTCAAGCCCGTTCGGCCATGAATGGCACAGCCCCAAAATCCCGAGCACCTCCCTGAAGTAGTGCGAGCTGTTTTGGCACGCGGTTTCTGTTTCCAGGACCTCTAGAGTCTAGAAGAAATACATGTTGCCTACCTTGCAAGAGACGCTCAATCCCAAATCCCAATGATACACTAATCCCAAGCCCGATCCTAAGCCCTAAGCTCAACCTTCCCCCATCTGCAAGTCAGCCTTCTACTTGGGGCTTCTACAGCACCATGGGCGCTCAAGCCAGCTGTGAGGGCTGTCCGGAGACTCCAGAAGGACCTGGGGCCGAGGTCTGCCAGGCCAGACGAGAGAGAAGCAAGAAGAAGGGGACCTTTCTAAGAGCGCTTGGGCGCTTGGGGGTTGAAAAGCACATGGTATAGTTTGTTAGGTTGTTGGATTTGGCAGTGTATGGTTGTCCGGTGCTAGGTTGTAGGACCTTTAGGAGTTTGGGATTTGACACAGGATGTGGGGTTCCAGGATTGAAAAGTTTTATCAGGGATTGAAGAAATCAGAGACTTTACATGGGTTTGGGTTTGGGTTTTCGGCTTGAGGCTTAGAGTTTTGAGGATTTGGGGTTGATTTCGAAATTTCGGGTTTAGGATCAAGAGGCCTTGAGTTGAAGTTTGTGGCTATGGGTTTGTGTGGTTTGGGTTCCGGGGTTGTGATTCCAGGCATCAAGCCCACTTCAGCGGCAAGTGTCTGGAATCAGGAAAGGAGACCCGGCAAGCAACAGCTGCTCGCAGTGAAAGTGGTGATTCGGCCCTTCCAGACAACTAGCAAACACAGAATTCGGAAACATGAGGTATAATACGTCGAGCCCTTGCTTCGTAAAGTCTTGAATCCCATACCCTAAACCCTCCCAAGCCCCAGTCCCAAAACCTCAAAGCTCTGAACCCGAACCACCAAACCTAAACCTACATTGTTGCAGGTCATCCAAGTCGATGTCCCGTCGCAAAAGGCGAACCTCGCTTCGGGCTATGAGCGTCGCAACAGCCACAGGAGCATCCACAGCCTAGAGGCGCAACTCTCATGGTGGGTGGGGTCTTTCGGTTGCGTGAGGTGGAGTGTCTGGAGTTTGGCACAGGATATCCTGCAGGTAGATGAGGCGGCCAAACGAATAATCCCCACATGTTCTTGCCATCACAACGGTCTCAAAGCTCCATGCCCGACGTGAGCTTGGACTTGAACAGAACGGCCGTGTCTTGCTTTCCTCCGCAGACGCATGGCCTGTCGAGCTTGGCGGTGACCTGAACTGTCTTGCAAGCATGTCTTGTAGAACACGCACCCCAAGCGATAGCTGTAGTTGTCCCCGCTTTGCGGACCAGGGCTTTCGTTCAGGAGTTTGCCAGAATCGTTGTGGCTCAGCACCTTTGCCATGCCTCGATGGGTCCATCATCTGTTTCTTCAGGGGAGCGTCTTGCACACATAAGCCTGGAACGGGGGGCGAGCCTCGAACCCAAAGTCTCCAAGCCCCAACAGCCTCGATGCAGGTCGTGCCGCGGTGGAGCCGTGAATCTGCTCTGAACGTGGACCCGGCAATCATGCGAGCCTCAGCTTTCGGGAGCTTTCGGGACTTTGGGAGTCCAGCGCCCCAGCCGTGGACTTCCGCCCTCTTTCAAAATTTCTCGTACTTCAACTTCTCTCCTTCATTTGCACCCCACTCCCCAGAACGAAACTGCGAACCCGAATCTGAACCTCCAGTTGCCTCTTAGTACGTTTCAAGTGGCAGGGTGGGGAGCAGTTTCGGAGACGTGGGCAGCCCCGGCCCGGGTGGAAGTTCGTCCCTAAACCCTACAAGGCCCTCTAAGCCGGCCCTAAAACCTAGGCAGGTAACCAGGGAACAGCTCATTGGAGCCGCTTGATCGCCCAAGGAGGGATCCCACTGAAAGAGACTCTTCGATGTGGAGGGCGCTTGTGGCGATGGTGCCCAGCTGATCTTCCCCAGAAAGAACCTCGTACAGCAGCACAGAACACTCAATGGAGGACTTGCTTACACTCATGTTCAACTGTTGACAGCAGTGATATCAGTGTTGCGGGGGGGGTGGAGTCCAGGAAACTCTCCAAGTAGACTGGAGGTGTCGGAGGGCCTCCACGAGACATTTCTGCTTCTTTTTGAGTGCATGACAATGTTGCTCCCTGCTGCAGTACTGTTCGGCAGTCTGCTTTCGCTGACGAACAAACAAGCCTTCAGATTCAGACTCGAAGATCGACAGCCCAGGGAAAGGCGTCATTGTGGCAGCGTTCAAGGCCAACGACGCGATTCGACATTTTCCTGTCCCACACGTGGGCAGCCTGGCTACGCTTCAGCTCTGCATCAAGGAAGTATTGAGAGTGAACAAGAAGCAGACATAAGCAGACATAGGCAGACAAAAGCCATTCTCACTCACATTTTCCTGCACGGACTCATTCCCACCCACAACTCAAAGTAGTCCAAATACGACCGTACCTTGGTGTACTCTGGATGACCTTGGTAGCACCAAGTGCAATTAGTTCAGACACTCAGAGCCCTCGAAGTGGCACGAAGAGTTGTGGGTTTTTGTTGACAGCTCAGTCAATGCCCCATGCAGCAGACCACCTGACCTGCCTGACCTTCCAAGCCTCTAGCCCGAGGTTTTAACTTGTCCAGAGTTGGATTCCGAAGCTACGATGTTCCACACCCAGTGGCTTCGCCCACAACCTCTGCCGTCCCCAGGCAACGTCAGGACGATGGAAGTTCCTGTCCTTGTCCCTGCAGCACCTTGTTCGCAGGGTGAAAACTAAAGTTGCCTTTCTCAAACACACAAGCCCAAGACGTCCTAGATCCCTCTGCTCCCCAAACCCCGAACCTTAAACCGGATAAGCCCCTAAACCCTAAATTGAGACCCTGGAGATTCTTGAGTAGGGGTGGCTGCAGGTGTTCAAGCTAAGCAGGTATTTTCGGGTTCTTCCATTGTTTCCTTTTGCTGAATCCCTTTGGCTTTAAGGGTTAAGGGGTTCTGGGTTTCGGGTTTAGGTTCAGGTTCCTGACATCTTCTGTTGTGCTTGGTGGTGGTGCCTACGGCCCAGTTCTTGCCGTAGACAACGTATATGAACCCAGGCAGTTACGACGACGTACATCTGACGGTTGGTTGCAGTTGTGCTGGTGAGGCCGTTCTGAGAGTTCGTTGTACATGTGTGGTGGGAGGCCTAAGCTCCTTGTAGCGCTGCTGTGATGGGCGTGCACAGGTCGCACGAACGGTTGGGCCAATATGTGTAGCTCAAGCATCGGTCGGACCTTCCAGATGCCATCGCTCTCTTTCGCACTACTGTTGCAGGCTTCCTCGTGTGTGGTGACAGACGGCATATGATCAACGGATCCCCCTCTCGGTGTGGTAGATTGTCAAGCTGCACCTACTGCCACGCCAGCTAACCCTTGAGCTGCAACTGCCCCAGCACCACTGCGTCATCATGCTGCTCATGGTATCACCTCCCAGTATCTTTATGCATGTTGTTGCACCAGTAGGCTCAGTAGGCATGAACTGCTGCAGTAGCACTTCACCTTGAAGTCGTCGCAAGTTGATATCACTCAACGAATTAATGTGCGCACAATAGAAGGCGGATGTGTTTTGTACGTAGAGGTAGGTATTCTGGGAGCATCGTGGTGCTGCATGGTGCGACAGGCCACCCGTATCTTAGTGACTTCTCATGTTCAAACACAGAAGACAGTGTGATGACCGCTAGGTTTGGCTGGCGACACGTCCTCCTGACGTGGATCATCGTTGTCTTCGTCGTAGAGGCTCTCACGCTTCTGGGTGTCTTGCCAATGTATTTTGTGTATGAGACTTGGCTGCGATTTCGCAGGCTCGAACCACAAAACAGGCTCCTGGTGCCAAGCCTAAAGTCTTCACGCTCAACCCGAAGCTTCAAGCTTGCAACCCAGGAGACATCCATCAACGGTGAAAGGCTGCGGTGCCCCTTCGGTGGCTGGGCCCTCTACATTGGCGTCACGATTCTCGGTCGTGATCAGGAACTGCAGCATTAGATACCGGCGTAATGGCACAATTAGAATTGCCATCGCCAATGCAGGACTACCGAAGCCGGAATGGTACAGCTGGTACTGACATAAGAAGCAGAAGGAGAAGCAGTAGTACTGAAGCAGTAAAGGTAGCGGTCAGCTTCACCGAACTCGTCCAAGTAGCCAAGCTGGAGTAGTGCGGTAGTTCCAACCGCGCAACCCGGCATTCGTAAGTGACAGTGACCGCCAAGACGTGGGCCGAGGTGGTTGCAGTGGGAGTCAATAAATCTGAATCCTAGTCTGCACACAGAGCCACCGCAAGCGAACCCCTTGCTGGCTTCACATATGGACAACAGAATATCTGGAGCAACGTCCATCCTAAGCCCTCACACCCTCCTTGCAAGGATGTCCATGTTCGCTCTGGTCCTTGCGCCCTATGGCCCCGGCTTTTGCAAGCATCAGCTTTGCTTCCTGGAAACTGGGCCTGGCTTTAGGGAGGGCTGCAATTCTTAAGGTATCCGGTTTCTAGGAGGTAGGCTTGACGGTGTGGGGCCCGGGCGTGCATGACCGAAGGCTTTTGGAGCTTCTTGCAGGCCCTTTCCACAAGAAATCCGAACAATGGGTTCTTAGTCTTGTGGCGCCTGGGGCTCCCCAGAATATCTAGATCTATGACACGCACTCAGTGACGCAATGTGTACTGTTCAATCTGGGCAACTTCAGAAGTCCTACTTTTCCAATTCCATGTGCTTGTCTTTTTCTTCATCAGCATGGTCCTCAAAAAGCCGAGCTTCATCCTAAACCTTTCACCTGGCCACTTGAACCCACGAGCCCTGAAGTTCAAGGATGTGGTGAGCATCAACCAACTGGACGAAGAGATGATGCAGCAGGGGATCTACGGGCTTGGAGGCCGGAAGCAGTTTGCACATTGTTTACATCGGTTGTCTGTTTCGTCAACTCAAAGGCAGGCTGCCGAACGGCGAACACGATGCTACATCTCTCGTATCTGCGTGAGCAGCTAGGGCTAGGGTATCTCATATTCACGTTTCATGCCCGGAGACGCACGCAAAAGGACACTGAACATGCTCTGTGCCTTACATGCCTTTCGTACCTGTAGATCAGCACCGACCATGGTGTCACAGGGCAGTGCTGGTGAAACAGAAAAGCTGGATCGTGCAAATCAGTCTTGGCGTTGGCTTGTGGCACGCTTTGTGAAACTTCCAGCACAATGAGGGCTTCAGACATGCTAGCCAAGCCAAGACAATTCCGTTTCATCCCAATGATCGGACAGTGTTGCGTGCTGGGAGGCTTTCTGAGCGCATCGAAAGAGCATCTTGTCTTCAGCGGCAGGGTCGCGAGGTTAGGCTCGGGTCTTCAACGGTTCTTTCAGGATAGGATTCGGAGTACGACTGCAGGGTCTGGAGTCTTGACATTCCGATCCGCCGCAGTCGTGGCCCACTGTGGGAGAATTTGTGAGTGGAAGCAACTGCAGATAGTGGAGGTAGTAGCATCATTTTGATGACTGACAGATGGCCCTCCGCTTGCGACCTTGTGTATGTCTTGCCGCGTGACCCACGTGTTGGGCACGTGGCAGACAACATGACAGCCAAAACAGGCCCAGTCCCTTGTGACAGTGTCTACTGCCCGCAACGACCAAATTGTGTAACAAATGAACCGAAAAAAGTATCCACCTGCTAACTAAGAACCCAGCCATGCCACGCTACCATGGCTTTTTCGGCACCTCTTCTTTGAGCACCTTCACCAAGCCGCCAACAACAGAAACCTCCAGCGCGAAGAGACACTAGTGCTTGCACAAGCTCTCAATTATTGTCGCAGTCGTAATGAAATTCAACGTGTCATTTCCGCGAAGTGGTTCCAGCAATCCCAATCTGCACAAGCACAACAAGCTGCACAACCAGGCACTTAAAGTCTGATTGTTGTGAGCGATGTGTTTTCGTTACTGTTTGCTCTTGGTTTCTTCTTCTTCGTACGGGAGTGCCACTAGAAGAACTTGTTTTTTGAAGCCTAGTCCAGCAACAAGATCACGCTCCCACGGTCCAACGCCTGAGCTTAAACCTCCTGTTCTCAAAGCTAAAGTCCTGCACCTTCGACCTCAAATGGAAGAGTCCGATAACCCCCACACCTCATTTGAGCCCGTATCGCAACGGCCCAACGACAACCGAGGCTGAGGATCCTCTGGAGCCAACCCTACCTCTCGAGGCATCATGAGCGGCTTACTCCAGAACCCTGCATTTTCACCAGGTTACAAGTACTGTTCCTCAGGATTCCGTCATATAACATACTACTGTATCGTAACATATCCCATAGCCAATTATTTCACCCTTTGGAGGTGCAGGGTTAAGGGTTTAGGGCTGTTCTAAATCCTGGTTTTCTATGTGAGGTATCCGTGGAGGTTCACCACCACCGCCGCCGCCAATGCCACTGCTACTGCTCCTGCTACACTGCTGCTGCCGCTGCTGCTGCTGCTGCTAGTGCTACCTGCTACATTCTACTGTATCTACTGCTACTGTTATTGCGACTGGCACTGCGACTGGAGTGCAGGCTTTGGTGCGTCTTCGAATTGGCAGCCTTTCGAACCTCGGACATGTGCTTCACAGAGGCTTTTGTTTCAACATTTCTCGAGATGGCTGGCTAACAGTTTATTCTGTCTGGGATCGGGATCCCCGTGCGCGGCAAGAACATGTTAGCTGGATTTTGGTGCTTCTAGTTGGTTTTCTCAGATCTTAAGGACTTCAGCAATCTCCGGGCAGCTTCCAAAACCGTAAGTTCCAGCATTGCACCACTGTCACCTTGAGCCCAGGCAACAGAAAAGCCCGATCACCTAAATCTGACCTGACCCCACAGCACCACAGCCCGAACCCCAAGCCGAAAGCTTGGAAAAAGGAACGGCCAACCCCACGGGGAGAATCAATATGGCGCCCCTACATGTCGAAGCGCTGGTTGCTGCAACCTGGGTGGGCTGCTACTTGCATTATCAGGACAGGGATGCAGGGTTGGTGGGAGTAGGGTTACGAGTTGGCATGCTCTCTTGCGCCATTGTTGGGCGTAGGTAGATGCTGGTTTTGTTGGGGCAAGAAATAGTACTTGCTCGCTGAAGAAACGAGAAAATATAGTTCACAAATCCCCAAAGTGCGGCATCTTCTTTCAAATCACGAGAAGGATATGAACAGTGACTTCGAGTAGAGCGCCTTCAGAGGTTCAGGGCCTCCGGTTTTTCAAGGTGTTTGCTCGCGCATCCTCTGCCCGGGCTTCCATTTATCATGAACTTGACACTGGTGCGAAAGCTCAGGTTACATGCTGATGTTGCCTCTGGTTCCCTCCTTGTCGGCAAGAGGCAAAGCTGATTGTAAACCCACTTTCAGGGTTTGAGGTAAATTGCTCATGAGAGTGTGCCTTTAAATACACATCTCCCCAGGCCCAGCCAAAGTTCCCAAAGGGCTGGTTGCCGGGTGGGTTTCGATAGAGATGCATTGACGGAATCCCAAACGCTGCAATAGGCTCAATAGGCTACTGAACCACTGAACTCTGAATTTACTGCCTAAAGCCACTTGGATCTCCATTTCTCGCGCAGATGCTCAGCTATGGATACTGGCCGTCTTGACAGCGAACGTAGAGTCGCTATTGAAGTTACTGAAGATGCCAAAGCCTGAACAGGTCGGGGCATCCTCGCATTCCTTCCAGCCGTGATACCGGTCGCAGTGATCTTCCACATCTTCTGCAACTCGTCCGCGTGTCGGTGTCAAAGTGCCTCTCCTCTGGGGTTCGGACTTCCGCATCAAAGAATCGACTGTCGGCCTCGGCTGCTTTCGGCTCAGCCATGATGCCATGACACTTCCCGACTTTCGATTAAAGCTTTGAGTCATGACGTCCGTTGCCTCTGAGCAGCGACGTGGCTCAGACGCCAGCGAGAGCAGCCTGGAGAGCAGCCTGGAGACAAGAGCTCAGAGCCAGAAGCCAGTTGCGGTCGCAAGCAAGATGATCCTCCGCTTCAGATTGGCCGAGCCTTCATGTTCGTGTTACGCTTCTTGTCGAGTGCCTGACAGTTCGAAGAACTCAGGACAGAGCCTGTGCCAGAGCACCGACCAGGCAGATGGCGCACCACTGCGAAAATTGCGGCCTTTGCCTGCCTTGCTGGCACCGCTTTGGTTTGCTTCATGGGTGCTCTCCGAGCCAAGTCGCTGATAGACAAAATTCGCTTTGGCGGTGGCAGTGGCCGGAGCCGTGACAGGAGCGGGAGCGATAGCAGTCTGATCATGGACAGCAGCAGCGGCGGCGGCAGTAGCAGGAGGAGCAGCATTACCAGCTTTAGCGGTGGTTTCGGCGGTGCTCCCGCGCCGCCGGAGCCCGGGGAGCCGGAGAGGCGAAGGAGCGGCTCGGGCTCGCATCAGTTTCCGCGCTCAGAGGAGGAGCTTGCGCAGGTCGTGGAGGAATGGTTGGAGTCTGTACATCCACGAGCTCAGGAGATGTTTGGAGATCGCCTGCGAGCGGTGCTTGAACAATTTGCCAAGAATACAGACAAGAATGTCGACATGATTCGGTCGGATGAGTGTGCCATTTGGCATGGTGAGGAAGCCGGGTGAAGACCGAGAGTCCGTCAGATTTGCAAACCGCGACTGTCCTGCAAGGCAAGACCCCATCAAGCCCTTTTTTTGTCACAGGTTTCCGGTTTCACAAGCTTTCCCAAAACAAAGGAGTCTTGGCCTTCATCTATGCCACGGACAACTCCTTTGCCGAGCTTATGAAACTGCCGAGGAGCCGGCCCTTCAAGATGTCTTGTGGCCAGCAGCGCTGCGTCAGCCTCGCCCACATCTCTCTGGAGATCGTTCCGGCAGCGGACAGTGACACGGATGAGTCTGTATAGTCGAGATCACAGCTGTTGGGCTTGACCTCAATGTTGGGATAGATCGAAACCTTTCGTCTGGTCGTGCATGGCTTGAGTGTTCTGCACATCAAGGGATGTGCTGCAAGATTCGACCATTAGACCCTACAAGAAATGTGCACCTGTACAGAAAAGGGAATGCAGGCTGGACGTGAACTTTGCGGGCCCTGAGCCCAATGTTCAAAGGTGCCAGAGTCGGTTTAACCATGGAAGGGAACAGCAGAAGTTCTTCTAAGTGAGAGGGCAGCCACGATCCATCCTTGCGGCAGCAGCCCAAGCAACACCACGCGCGGCGAAGAGGCAACAGCATAAGTGCAGTCATGGTACGATTGGCAATATAGTGACAGCAGACTTGCATGACAGTGACAACAAACAAAGCATATAGTAGCGGCTGCGTTTTCCAGCAGCTGCTAGATTGATGTGCGATGCGGGGTGCGGCAACAGACAATAGACCCAGGAATCACCATCAAGAATCGTCCGTCTCGTTGCCAACATAATCACAGTAACAGTAATCGTCGTCGTCGTCGGCGGCGTCATCGTTGGGATGGTGATAGTGGTGGCAGTGGAGGGGGAGGAGGAGGTGGTGTGATGGTGGTGGTGGTGGTTGAGGCGGTGGTGAGGTTCGCCGCCGTGATGTTATGGTGGACGAATAGCGACGATGCCAACGAACGCCATGATGATTGTAACAGCACCCGTCCAAATAAAGTCGCACTGTTATTGTCATGGATAACGGCAATGAGAAGCATCGACGTCACCAGCCCCATCATCGTTAGGTATGTCATCACCACGAACCACGGCAGTCATCATCACTGCATCACCATCATCCCTCATCATCTCTTCTGGTGAGACCAGAAACTCGTGCACGGGGCTGTTGTTCTCAACACGCAGATGCTCCTTCGTGGCAGATTGAGTTCTGAAGTGAGTGAAAAATCATCAGTTTGTTTGCAGCATCATTATCAGCGGATGTGCTGTCGCTCGTCAACGCCAAGGGGTAGGGGTGCCATGGTGGTGAATTTCCTTTGGAGAGCATTGATCTGGTGTTTCGACGAGCTGCCATTTGACTGGCTCGGCTTTAACAGGAGATGTTTCGTTGGGTAGATATGTGAAATCCTACAATCCAAGGGACCCCGAGCACGTTTTCACGGTAGACATCTGGCTACAAGATCCCCGAACCTGACTGGGGCTTTGACCCCGACTCATCAACACCGCAAGATGAGTGTTTTCTCGATCCACCCGAGGTAAGAGCCTGGCATTGAAGCGACGGCTGTTCTCCGAGATGGCATACCGGTTGCCGGCAATCGGGGTGTAGAGTTTAAGGCGACCGTAGAGTGGAGTGGAACCCTTGAGGAGTTTACCGTCCTGCACCTGTAGAGTCAGAAATGTTCGTTCTCTTGGCTTGGGTGTCGGTCGTATTCGTTCGTTCGTCCCTTCATCTGTACCCAAGGGTATGTCTTTCAAGGTCTGTTGCTGTATCAAATTGGATATATGCGCATTCGCCTCGAGTGCTGAGAGCGTCGAGTACCCCATGGCAGTTTTGCCATGGCTTCCGCTCTGGATATCTGTACTTGTCGAGCATCTTGCCAAACCTTTCAGATTCATGTCGTGCACGTGCAGTTTGCATGCCCCTGGGTGGGCAATGTTCAAGATCGCGAAGTATCTAGCCATGCGCCCAGAAGCCCAGATGCTTGAACCCTGGTAAAGTTAGCAGATGCTGTGCCAACCCATGAACTTCCCAAACTCGCCTCAATCCGACACTTTATAACCTCTAATGACGAACCTTGCCGAGGAGTTCTTTGACCTTGGGACCGTCCAGTGCCGGAATGACTACGACAAGGACATGCCAGCCAGTGTCCAGATCTGGGGTTATTCGGCGTTCCCAATTCAGAAATTCACGATGGATTGAGGTTTGAGGTCCAGGGGCAAGTCCGGGTTTGGAACCGGATGCTCTCGGTTTGGGTTTCCGGAGTTCATGGAGGTTTCGGCTCGTGGTGTGGGCCAGAACAACAACTTCCATGTCAGGTTCTCCTGCTCTGGTCGCGTGCTGCGGGCCCCGGGTGCTTTGAGCCAACACTGCAGTTCAATCGGTTTTCCCTTCACTGAAACCCAGACCTGAAGCCGAATCCCCCTCACTCTTAGGGGAGAAAGTTGCCTCTCGATCATGGCACGCCCATGGAGGAGTTCATCCACAGCGCCATCGTGGAGTGGTATGGCAGCCTGGAGGTGAGCGCGGGTTTCTAGAGCCCTTTATGGCTTCATGAAGGAAGGCGGGTATCAGCTGCGAGTTCCTTGTGCTGAAGCTGCAAGTACAGCAAGGATTTCGCCCCTGGGTGATCGAGCGATGACCGTAAATACAAAGGATCCTGGAGCATAACTGTCTTTCCCGCTAGCATTGCTGTGCCACTACGGGTGTCGTGGTTTTTACTCCTACTATAATAATACTACGACTACTACGACTATTACGACTACCACTACCACTACCACTACCACTACCACTACGACGACTACTAATTACTACTACGACGAGTACTAATTACTATTACGATGACGACGACGACGACTACTACTACTATTACTTCTACGACTGTTACTTCCACCACCATCACTACTACCACCCAAGCCACCACTGCTGGCAGCTGGCACTGCCACTGCCACTGAAACACTGAGACACTGCCACTGCCGCTGCTACTGCTACTCCCCCCCACTCCCACTCCTACTGCCGCTGCCACTGCTACTGCGACGATCGTTCTACTTTTGCTTTACCATCTCCTATCAGTGTCAACACTGTGGACAGCAGGCCTTCACGGAGTACGTTCGTGGCCCGCTGCGCAGGGAGCTGGTGGCGACCTGTGGCACCGCGTTGCCAATCAAGCTCCTTGGGCAAAAGGCTGAAACGCTGCGTGAAACAAGCAACAGATGAAGCAGGCCTTCCCAAGAAGTTTGGTTTTTGAAATGTAACACAACCTGGCGTTTGTGTTAGGTCCTTGGTCTCAGGTACACACTGATTGTCGTCACGCCCTTGGTGAGCCTGGGCATAGATGTGCTGGTGGCTCTCTGCAAGGCCAGGCCAGGGAAGCTCAGGGCAGATGCAGGCCGCCAGAAAACTCTTTGTGGACCTGATCTGACAGATCTCATCAGAAGCGTTCAGATTCGTCGACACTGGCTGCAGCACTCAGATCAGTCGCAGTTTTGCTTGGACTGTAGGCTCTGTTACACTTCAAGCCCAAGCCACAGCCACCAATCATTCCAAAGTTCCAAAGCCCTTCGACGCTTTCGGCCAAACCCTCCAATTCGCTATTCCGTAAGAACCAACGAACCCTCAGAAGTTCCTCCTGCCTGCGAGGGAGGCGCACCTCCCCGCGCGATACTTTGCTATGGGATCCCCGGCTTGGCATTCGTGGGTGGCATGGGGGTCGGCACAATAGGTTTTGATATTCTGCCAATTATAGTCCCCGAATACAGACATGTACCATGAGATATCCCCAAACTCTGTTTCAAAAGTATTCAGGAACAAGCTCTTTTCTAGCCCCAACATACGCGAGGCCTCTCAGCCGAAGGACTAAATGGACAAACATATCTTCTTGGCATGAACACTTTATGATGCACAATGCACCCACAGGACCTTCTTGCAATGATTTGGGTGCCGATAGTGGTGGGCCCAAAGAGGCATCTCATTGAATGGACCCCTGGTTCACGAAGTGCCAGGGTCTAGGCTTCAAGACAACCCTACAATGTTGCTGGCCAAGGATGGGGTACTCACAGAGCCCAGCCCAATATGCTGGAAATAAGGAACAGGATGTGTTCCTTCGACCATGGTTAGAAGCGCTACATAATCCGGGATATTCCCGAATGAAAGGGATTGCACTGTCTGGCCACCTTCTCAAGTGTTCACTGCGCATAAACAAAGTGTTGACGGCTTAGGCTTCAAGGGCACCAGCCTCTGCGAACGGACAAGAAGCCGTCGAAGCTCAAGCTCAAACGACGGTAACCAACATCATCCACATCTTGGAAACACGGTCTTCACCTGGATCCCGGCAAGCTAACTATTCGCCGAAGCGCCACACTGCCTACAACCAGTCGCACACTCTCTCGGCACTTCAACCCGCAACATCTGAAGGATTTTGAGCTTGAGGTTCGGTATGGTGCTGGGGCTCTTCACCTTCTACGCCATGGCCATGTTGAGATTCGGCACTTTGGCCGGAAATTGGAGCGAAAGGCACTTTTCCGGCAGCCCTAGAAGCATTTCGGAGTTCAGGTCATGACTTCTGAGCGGATGCTTGTCGGAAGCATCCGGATGTTAAGAGAGCATTCGTGGCCACGCTGGACGTTAATAGGGCTGTTGACATGGATGCTCGGGTGAACGGGCATGGTCCAACTGGACCATAGCAATGCCGCTGGCTTGGATGCCTGGGCGAAGGGTTTCATCCTCCGGAGCCTGAAACCAAACATTCCGCAATGAGTTCCTAAACCCCCCTGGATGATTGTTTCGCCCTGGAGGTAGCTTACTTTCAGTCAAGACAAAACAGCCTATATAGTCCACGGCTCATGACAAAACAGTGCCGGGCAAAGTCAAGATGTCAAGTAGACTGTAAGAAGAAAAGCGCACAGCATTACCATCGTCCTACTTGGCAGCATCGATGCCCCCACCGGCATCTTGAGTGTAAGAGACACGAACAATGCGTAGTCGTCTGAGCATTTGGTCTTTCAGAGGTTCTTACGGCAAGCTCCTGTTACCATAAGTGTCTTGAAAACCAGCGCCTTCACTTTGGAAGACCACCACCTGAGCTGAGGAGCGTTCCTGTGTGAACACTTCGCGCGCCCGTTGAAGGGCAACTTGCAGAGCCTGCTGCAATCCTTGGGGCTCTTCGTGATCTTCGTGTTGGCGATCTTCGGTGGCTTGTCAGATCCTATGGTTATGGCTCGTGGCTTGAGTTTGAGTTTGGGCCAAAGGCCTGCAGCCAGTGCAAGCAGGCAATCTCTCCCGAGAGCTGCCATGTTCAATGTTGAGACGTGGCACCTTTCGGCAGATCGGGGTTCAGAAGGACTAATCCGGGTAGGACCCACACGGACACGCGCAAGGCTTGACATGATCCCAAGACTTCCCAAGCCGCCTGAGAGCTTCGGGGTCGCTGGGGCCTGGGATATCCTTGCATGCTTCAATCCAGCGGCTCTACGTAGTGACAGAGAGTGTTGCTGTTTGGTCATCCGAACCTGCCTGCGAAGACACGTATGCACATTCTGCATTGAGTAAATCCTCAACTTCCATTAGCACATTGGAGCCGCTGAATCTCGACAATCCTCCTCAGGCTCAATGCTTCGTTCCCTGAATGTGGGTTCCTTAAGGCTTGCTAGCTGCTAGAGGCTGCTAAAGTGATAAGAAAGCCGCAGTTTAGGGAACTACACGCATGCATCCTTCCAGCCTGGCACCCTGTAACAGCACACCTATGTCTCTTTGTTTGACCCTCCCTAGCGCACCTTTTGAGATCATATTCCCGACAGCGAGAACTACGGAACTTCAGACACCTTTCCGAACAACAACCTCATGCTCTTCTGCGTCTCTGCAACCCTGTTGTTCTGCACACCTAGAGCCCCAAGCCGAAACTCGAATGACACGCGAAGTAGTGTTTGTAGGAGGTTTGGTGAGTAACATGGGGCTCTACTAGGCAGGGTACACGTTGGGCCTTCTTAAGGGGAGACTAGCAGCAAAGCTCATGCCAAAGCAGGCGGTGCCAGAGTCGCATCCATGGCCTACAGGGAAGCTGGGCTTCGAAGTTGGAAACGCTGTGAGTCTGGGGGGTGATATTGGAATCCTTGAGGAAGGTCCAGGTCTGAGGATGCTGCACCAAGGAACAGGTCAGAGACTTGGGGGGGCGGGGGTTCGAGGGCTTAGGCAGAAGCAGGGGCGTTTAGGAGCCGGCTTTCTTGGAACCATGACGAGTGCCAGGCCAGGAGTGTCTCGAGACGGCTACTTGTGAGCGCGGTTGTGCGAGTGCAGGCTCCGTTTTATGATCGTGACGGTACGTCTCAAGCCTTTCTCCTTGCCCCGGTCCCTTCGCAGTGCGCCTCAAGATACCGTAGTCTTGCAGTCTCGTCCTATACTTGAGTTAACAGTTTTGCCTGCCCGTGATTTCAATAGTTGCCTTAGCAACAAACGTCGTGGTGTTTAGCCCTGAGAGAGAAAGAGCACGGATACTTTCAGGACTCAGCTGGGCTTCGGCAAAGAGCTAAACAACCAATTGATGTTTGGACTGACGGGAAGCCGTGTTCGTATCGTAAACGCAGTCGCTGCCGTCGTCCTCCTCATAGCACTTGTCATCTCTTCGTTGTCACACTTCAGCTTATACTGGCTGGGGTCAGTGCGAGGACTGTGGGGACGTTCATGTCTGCTCTTCTACACTGCAGGCGAACCTCGTGGCTTCCGTCCTTTTCTGCTTCTCCTCCTTCCTCTTGACGCTGCCGCTCACTTAGCCCACTCTGAGCTACAGGGCATTGGAGTAGCTCTGAGCCCCACTTGGATCCCCAAAGCCGTGTCGGTTTACTCTGAAGCCCTGTGTACGCTCTTCTTCACTTTCACTTTCTGCACGCTCTGCTCTTCTACCCCAAATCTGGAATGCGACTCGGTTTCAGGGCCCCAGGCTCCTCAGTTCTAAGAGACTGCGATTAGGTCCACGAGCTTCGGATTCAGGCTAAGGTGGTTTGCCCGGAAATCCCAAGCTGCTCCCCGTCATAGCTGTTTCTGCGAAGGAGTCAAGTTGTCAGCCCTCTCTCTGTTGAAGGGGATCTACACTTTCCAGGGGTGTTCGCGGCAGCCCTAGTGGTTGCTGAGTAGAGCGCAGTTCCTGGCAGTAACATCGAGGGTCCCCAGCTTGGGCCCCGTTTGATCTCCAGAGTCTTCCTCAAAGGAGTGCGCTCCATGTACGGATTCTAGGAAGCAAAGGTTTCGGTTCAGGTAGCCGTACTGGGGCTGCTTGTGGGTTCTCCAGGAGTGACAGGGCGAGGCACCACATCAAGGATAGATACAACGGTGCTGCTAACCGTGGGCAGACAAATACACACATCGGCAATGGCATTTGCAGTTGTATGGATCATCTACGACCAGTCAAGCTTCCGCGCCTCCGCATGTTTCTTGGACTGAGGCGCCAGTCTGGTTGCTCTGGAGGAGCAACGATACAGTACTTTGGCATTGGCAGGACTCCGGAGTCTGAGGGGTAGGCTAGGGGCCTTCACGGGGTTGTACCGCATAACTTTTCGGCCGTTTATGGTATCTAACAAAGATAACAAGTTACGGCCATGCCTTTTCAGAATGAGCTTCACTGTGCCATCGGAGGGGGGGGTGTCGTAAGGCGGTAGTATACATAGATGTGAGTGCACAAAACAACCTGTGAGGACATAAAACGATATGCAGCTGCGGACGCCTCTCAAATGTGCAGCATTCACACCTCATGGCCATGTATAATATGAAGAGGGAGGGAGGGAGGGAGAGCAAGAGAGAGACACAGAGAGAGAGAGAGAGAGTTGCACTTGGCGGTATTTGACAGTGAGGTATTTTTGTTCAGCGACAGTACAGATACATTCGGTTTGCCATCACCACGTGTTGATGGCGAGTACACGCAATGTAGAGACATGTCATCTATTTTAAGGGAGGCCAGAGCAACAAAGCTTAGTCGGTAAGTATATGTATACACATTATGTATAAGTGTAGGTTTCTGTGTATGTGTATATATATATACAGAAAGATAGAGTGCGACATATCTCTAAGACCCCGGATTAATTTGGGTCCAGAACGCGTCCTTTCCCCGGACGTTTCACTTGGAGCCAGGGCTGTGTCCCGAAAGACACAGCAGGGGTGACTTTGGTCAGCTTTCCTGCAGCTTTCCTCGTTCCCGTCTTAAACACTCCGCAGAATTCTGAAACTGGAAGTTACAGCTTCAACCTTAGGCTAAAGCTTTCGTCCGAGAAGTCCACATCTGCAGATTCTGTGGGGTCTTTACGGCACAATTGCCCTCTGTCAGGCCTTTTTTTGAATCCAGGCCTGGGGAGAAATCTTTGGATTTCTATTCCAACGGCAGCGAGGATCACCATCCGTTCGAGTACGTAGGGCACGCAGGCGATCAGCTACAAGTTGAGGGTTCGCAACACCATCGGACCTGAGTCTAAAAGTTTGCATACAGCACGCGGCAGGGCGATGAAATGACTGGCAGCTGTGTGCATGTAAATTGTAAACCCTAAATTTGCAGAAGACCCTACGCCGTTTGTGTTGCCAAAGCTTGAGCTTAGAGTCTTTGGCCATGGTTGCACAGTTAAGCACTTGTTGGATTACGGCCCAGGGGTTTGGATGTAGGGTTCTCGGTGACGAGGTGTTGGCATTTCCCGAGTTGGCGTTGCTGCTTCGGGGATTCCATAGTTCTGGTCATAGAGGTGTGGGATGATAATCCCGTCTGTAGGATAACACTCACAGGAACCCGAATCTTTCAAAAGTTCTCATGCTGGAGATGTGCATGCCCCGTTCGGAGGAGATTGATGCAGATTGGTGCTTTAGCAGCTACAGCAAGTATGTACAACTTACCACCGACCTTGTTTTGTCGATGTAGATTCAACCAGGCCTGTGCGTCTCTGGGTCAGCGTGGGTCCGTCGAACATGCTGGGAGATCCCCGCAAAGCTTATTAGAGTTGTTAATTGTTTGTGCCTGTGGCGTGCGCAGCTTCGGATCAGAGCCGTCGGCTGGATACCAAATGTCCGATGCTCCGAGTACCCGAACGCTGACTTCATGTAGCTTGGTAACTCACTAATGGTTTCCTTACAGAACAGTATGCCCTAAACCTTATTCTACTTCAGAATTAGGCGGGGTCCGAGTATAGGGATGCCGGTAGGTTCAGGTTTGAGGCCCGACCGGAACGACCGGTCATGCCTCACAACGTGTACGCAAACGGACCCCGCGGCAGTCGCGCAAGACCTTCGAGACCCTGTCAGTGTCTTCCTAGACTAGATTGCGAAACCGAGCTCAACCTCGCTTTTCTGGTTGGCAGTTAGACTTCAAAAGGTTCCCTGTTATAGATGCAGAGATAGCTCCTGTACAATTCTGTACAATCTTGTGCTGGAGCTATCCTAGGCGCAAAACACAAAAGACCTGGCATGCAAGAACAAAAGCCGCCAGGAGTGGACACACTGAAGATTCTCGCATCCCAGGATGAGCCATGTGTCTTGCGCCCCCAGGCGACATGTGCGGCTTTGCAAAAGCTGGATTCGCAGCTCCTGCAAGCAATGGCTTTCGTCCACGAACTAGGCTTGATCCTTCGAAACATCAAGCCGTCTAATGCTCACGGCGACAGGCGAGTTGAGGGTTGTCGACTGGGGTTGGTGCTGCCACATCGAGGATGAGCAAACCAAGTTGGCAGGGACCGCCCAGCACATGGCGCCGGAGGTGTTAGCGGAGGACGTATGGTCCAGCGCATGCACCGTCATCGGGCTGGTGGAACCAGCAGAACTGCGACGAAACAAGGCGCTGCGCGGTCGCCAGGGAACATTCCGTTCTGGAGGTACGGAGGCCCCTAAGGCGACCCGGCTGCCTACATGGGCACAAGGAGGCGTGCCGCTCCGGAGCACTTCCTTGAGCAAGCCTTGCGCTGGCGTTCCGACCCGTGGTTCTACGGGTCAGCTGGCACGGCCCGGGCCTGCACGAGATGGCCCGGATAGTTAAGTTCATCAGGTTAGCAGATTCATGAGTTCGTGCAACAGATGATTTGCAGCCTGCGGTCCTGCGGCCCTGGCCGGGGAAACTTCTGAACAAGGCGCCGTACCTGAAGCTCAACTGAGTGGCCCGGCGCCACACAACGAAGCTCAAAGAATACCACGAGCTTGTGATGACAGCCCAGAAGTACCCCTGAAAAACATGGGTTTCACCGTACTTTGCTGGACCTCCTGCAGTGGGTGCTGCGATATCGTTGCCGTCCATCGCTATGGGAGGTTCGCTGTTTCAGTCTGCTTCCGCGTTGTTTTTCATGGTAATGTCGGCTTGACTTAACCGATGCTGGGTCTGCAACGCTGCTTTTCTAATTCAAGGTAGGCTATAGGTTTTGGGCTGTTCTTTGAAGCGTACTGAAGCCCAAAAGTGGTGTTCATTCTGAAAATGTTATATATACTGCAATTTAGCAAGACTAAAGTTACAACCAGGGTAGGGGCTTTACCACTAATTATTGCGGACCCTAATCTTGGAGTCAACTTTAACCCGCCGCCAGGCAACCCGCCCCCCACGGACTACTGAGGAGAACATGCCCGGGGATCCACAGACCTCTTGGTAGAGTGGTGGGTTCTTAGATGGGGTTCTGGGCAATGTTCTGGTTGGCATAAGAAACGGTGGTTCAGAGAGTGTGAGAAGACTCATGAGCATCAGGCTCCAAAAGGCAGCTGCTTGGTAGATCGATATAAGCGATGACAGTGACCACCACGCTCTGGCATGTTTCAGGCGGGCCGGGAAAAACACCTGGGATGCTCTAGCAATGTGTGAGACTCGACCTCACTTGTATCAATGCACCTTGCTAGTGACGAAGCAGCCTAAACATGTCAGCCAACACACACAGGATTGTCAGATCAGTAATTGGGAGATGAGAGTGCACTCACGCACTCACAACAACGATTGCCGGTGCAGCTGGCCATCACGACCAACAAGCAGCCTTGGCCAACGGCAGAGCTGGGCAAACAAGCAAGACGTGTTCAAGCATGCAAGACTGATTGATTCAAGCAGAAACATCAATGACGTGTATATTTACGGGTTTCGACTCGAGCACTCGTACGGGTTCAGGGAACGGAGGGTTAGGGAAAACAAAGCCCAAACATCTCGAAACCCTAAACCCTAGAACCTGAATAACAAACCTCTACTCCCCATAAACCCTGTTTTTATCCAGCCTGCTCTGAACCCTAAACTTCAATCCTAAAGTCCTAAATACGCCCTATAAAACCATTAAAACCCTTTCCAAACTAACAAAAATCCTTCCAACGGGCCTCTTAACTTTCCTAAGCTAAACCCCAAATATCCTGGCCTGCCCAGTGTACTCGAAAACCTGCAACATCCTCAACCCTGTACCCTTAACCCAAAACCATAAACCATGTAAAATTTATTAGTATAATATTTATTAGTATAATATTTATTAGTCATACTACCTAAGTCCTAAATATGTAGTAGTAGCAGCAGCAGTACTAGTACTCGTAATCATAAGAGTAAGAGTAATGGTCATACTAGTAGTAATAGTCATAGTCATAGTAATGGTAATAGTGGTGATAGTGATAATGATTCAAATGATAGTGCTAGTAATAGTACTAGTACTAACAATAGTAGTGGTAATGGTAATGGTTAGTGACAGTGACAATGACGGTCAATGGAGGGGAGGGTTCTGCGAAACCCGGGCAGATTCTAAGGGGCGGGCGGGCAAGTTGCGATGGTCGTTCAGGACCCCGGGGGGAAAAGTTGACTCTGATAATCACAAAATGTTATCCCAGCCAAAGTGCAAAGTGCTGCAATAATCCCTGGCCTTGGAACACCCCCCAAACATTAAACGTTCACTGAGATTGACGAACTGCGGCTGGACACACTACACAAGCGAGCATGGGCTGAAAGCAAACAAGCACGGCAGAAACAATAGCACCAAATGTCGAATAAGCTCGGCAAATTCGAAACTTCCAACATTCTATACTCCAACAAAGGTTTCAATTCCCAGAACATTGATTGAATGCTTGTTGAAACTCCTAATCCTGATCACTAAACCTTAAAAAAGCCACACCCTGAACTTGAACCATAAACCACAAAAGCCTGGAGCCACACATTCAATCCCAAGTTTTAACCTGTTAAGCCCTAAAGATTTGAACCCTAAGCCGCCCAAACCAACGCCGGCAGCCGTGCGGGTTCCACCTTCGAAGCACTCCTTGTGGTTGGACATGGATGGGATACAGGGTCTTCCTGCTGCAAACCTCAAAAGTCCGGCACCCTAAGCCGCAACCCGTCAGCTGGTACACGGAGCCTCACTGCCACACTTCTCCTCGAGTGGTCCTTCTCTGCCGTCGAGTTTTTGTTATGCACTCGGCCCGCAGACCGTAGACGCGGTTTTGTACTGAATGGACTTTGCCGCTGAATCCGAGCGACTAGCGTATGGATCCTATTTAACGTTATGGATATCTGGAACTAGCGGGCTCTTTACCAGATTTCTAGACTAGCTCTGCCTCAAACGGAGCCCGGGTCTTGAACTTGACAGACGCAACGATACATGTGAAATAGGCGCAGAAAGCAACTTCAAGAGGCAACCAAGGACCACCCGCGGCGGTTTCAATCTCTTGCTGTTTTCAACGGCGTTTGAAGAGTTTTGGCATCGTATTTTCTGGGCCACTTCAAAGTTGGACTCACACGTTCTGAGCGGCTATGGCGCTAAGACGTCCGTGACAAACGGCATCGCTTCGAGTCTAAAAAGAAGGAGTCCCAAGTGCCATGTTTCGGGGGAGCAAGGCCAAGGCACTTCACGCCTGGCCATGGACCTGCAAAAAAGCAGCCTGCCTCGCTTTTGGACCTTGCTTGGCTCCAAGGCTGACTCCATGATTCATGCATCAGCTCTGGCAACGGCTACGAATTTCAAGAACCTCAGACTTCTAGTCCGACGTAGACGGGCAATCGCAGAGACATCGGTGGAATCGGCTCAAGAACTTGAGGCCCACCCGGTGGCCGTGTCTTGCACATTGTCAATTGAGAGGCTGCAGCAGGCATGTAGGATTTAGGGTTTAGGGTACATGTTTAGGTGCATTGTTGTGCTTGTCTGCGTAAATCCGCGGGGAACTCAGAACACGGTGTGCTTGCAGGCTGAAGCCATGCCTGCCCTCCAGCTTTCTGCTATTGCTCGTCCAGACTGGGTCAGCGCTGCTGCCCGAGCCTTAGGAATAGTTGTAGCCTTTCGGGAGTCGGGGTTTCGAGGCGGGTCTGTCCGAGTTGAGCATTCCGTTCTGATGTGACGAGTTTTTGATCGAAGTTCTAAGCTGCAAACCGCAGCCCTAAACCGTAGACCGTAGCCGCGTTGGCGTTCCTATCCCTGTCAGGAGCAGCGACTCTATGCCCTCCTTACGACCGGCCAGCCTGCGGCAACCGCAGTCCGACCCTTAAAGTTACGGAGGGAGGAGCAAGCTTTGAGCAAGCTTTTTCTTCGTTTCGAATTGGTGGTTGATCGGTTTGGCATTCAGGGTTTAGGCTTCATGTTTCGGAGTACTTTTTTGATCGGCATGGGACTTTAGGTTTTGGGCTTTAGTGCTTGGGGCTAGCTATCACGTCAATAGGTTCCTATCGCCTGCACCGTAACATTCCGATACATCAGGTGGACATCCTCGTGGCGGAGCTTGCTGACACCTTGCGCATCACGGTGGAGCAGGCGCATGTCCTTTCCTGAAACTATTTAGGGCATTTCGGGTTTACTATTTAGGGCTTAGGCTGGGGGTTTTTAAGCCTCCAGCGCGGCGAAGCAAAGCTGCTGGTGTCAGAGGTAGGGCTTGGGGTTGAGTGTTCTTGCTGAGGCAGTTTCTTGCGCTTCAGGGCGCGTATTCTACCTTAAGCCTTTATTGTCTACGGCCTGCAAGCACCATGTTAGGCAGACTTCAAAAAATGACCCCAAGCCTGTGGCCTCAGAATCCGGGCCGCACTCCAGGCACGACGGGAGGCTGAGCACCATTTGGACCTTGCCGGCATCCTGAACCAAGGCCAAGTGTTTGGGGCTTCGGGTGTTTCTGTCGTTCATGTCCTAACTCCCCACAGCTCCCGCCAGAACGACCTGAAGAGATGGATTGTTTCACAGGGCAGCCGCGACTCTGTCAGTGCTCCGCCAGCCCACTCTAGCTCTTCCTTGCTGCCTCCTGCGTGCCATTGGGCTCCAAGCAGACTAAACTGACGGCCCATGCGTCAAAGAAGAGTTGGAGTCCATGCGGCTGCCGTCGACACACCCAACCGGGACACACCCTGACAAGCCTAGCCACAAGACAAAACGCTGAGGCGTGGCGATCAGGGATAAGGACGCTAGACCTAGACCATGTGGGAAAGCGGAACATATCGCACAGCAAGCGGGTAACCCGCGTGTTGAGGTGTTCACGGCGCGGAGGAAGTTAGTCCTCCCTCTGAACTGTCTGTTGCTTGTGGATATACTGAGCTGCACATGTTTCCAGCGTGCTCACTTGCAGTTTCCGAAAAGTTCGTCCAGGGGGCGGGGTTCCTTTGCCGCTACTCCGAACAAGAGACTGACGGGTCTCGAAGTTCTGCAACAAATCAAGGTGGTGTTGGATAACCTCCTAGGTTCTGAACCCTAACCTAGAATCCAGACTGGAGCTTGTTGCAAGTCTCGGCAGGGCTCAGCCCTACTGGCACCAGCACACCCTTCATCCGAACGGTGGGCCAGACGCCCAAGGCAGGGAGAAGCTGCATGTGCAGCGGTCGGGGTTGGGGTGTGGGGTTTAGGGTTTGGAGCTTGGAGTTTCGGGCAGGTGGTATCTTTGAGATGGCGTAGTCGATGGCGCATTAATGAGGTGTAGCCCCTCCATTGCCTTTGCTGCAGACGAAGATGCATCGAATCGTGCTTGAGCGCTGACTTCCAACGGAATTTCCGGAGCATGTTAGCAAGTTAAAATTACAACTACAACCAGTGGGAATTTCAGGATTGCAAGGATATTGGCTGAGGCTCCTACATTAGTTCGATGGCTTGGTGTCTAGATAAATGATCCCCCTTGTCCAAAAATCCCACGGAGGCTGCTCTTTTGAACTGGGGCTCACCGCCGACATCGCCGAAGACGCCTGCGGCCTCAGGCTGTAGATAGGCCTGGGGTCGAAAGGAGTGAAAGATGCATCGAAGCTCCCGTTGGATAATTAGAAAAAGCCGACTCGGGGAGGATGTAACTCTTAAGGTCTGTTTGGATGTTGTAGTACCGATTTCCCAGCTGAAGACTCAGTGAAGAGCAGAGTGATTGCATCACTGTAGTCCCGACAGGTTTCTACCATCGAACTCCTGGTCCCAGACATTGGACTACCCTCGACCAATTACTCTCGACCCTGAGCCCCAAACCCCCAACCCTAAACCAAGCCTGGAACCCTAAACCGGTAGATCCAGCAGTGACATTGAAGAAGAGTCTCGCCAAAGACCTAGACTGAGCAGGGTGTTTGACCGTGAGAGAAGCCGTAGTCGAGATTTGTAGGAAGAGTCTATTCTACTTTTCCTGCCGACCAGTGTAAGCCTGGTCCAGGCGGGTTTCCAACCTCTGTGCAGCGGAGAAAGGGGGCCACTACACTTCAAAAAAATGAAAAAACCGGTAGATCACCGGCAGCTTCCCTCCTGTCCTCTCCGAGGCCTGGAGGTTCGGAGGCCATCGGTGAGCTGGGGCGGGACAGGGGGGAGTTGGCTAGGATTGAAGAGCCCTTGGGAGGCGTGCAGGATAAAGGGTTCGACTTAGAGGGATTTACTGTTCTGGTTCTTAAGTATATTGGATTGGCTCGGGCCAGGCATCATTGTTTGAGATGTGTGCGCACGTGCGACATACTAATTCAACTGCTTCTGCATTTGTGCTCGTGTAAAACGCAGGCAAGCTACCTGAGGCACCTGTCCCGTTTCCACAAAAGCGCCTGACCTGCATGCCCCTCGCTCGGCAACCCTTGTGACTGTAGCGGCCTGCCAGGTGATCCAGCGAACTCGCCGGAGGGCTCGGACGGAAGGCGGCGTCACGGGTGGTGCAGGGTGCAGGCTTTAGGGATATACGATTTGGGACTGGGGTGGAGCTCGCCAATCTTGAGGACATAAACATTCACAAAGATATCGGATGTCTCTTCCCCGTTGACCGGAAATGCCGCCTATGGTGCCGCGGCAAGGAGGGCAAGGTCCGGACCGTTCTTGCACTCTCTTTCAAACGCTCCCTCAACCCGATGTGCTTTGTTCGACAATGGGAATGCCAATGCTGGGCTCAAGGACTACAGCTTTGTTTGCCGAAGTTGCTTGATTCTGGCAACATTGATCCCGAAAGCCTGACAAAACCAATCCCCAGTACACAAGCCCATCGAATCATCACAACCCGAACCATTGGCGAGGCCATTTGCAGGTGCCCATGTCGGGAGTCAGCCCTGCCAGGAGCTCAGGGCAGGACCATAAAAGGTGCTCTTTTGCTACGGACGGGCCAGACTTCATATGAGACGTGCTGTACTGTCGTTCCGATTCAGCCAGGGGCCATCGCAAGGATAACCGAAGAAATACTGACAGGCAGATCTGAAGCAAGAAGCGTATCGAGCTCATCAACATCCACATAACTACTCAACTTCACGGGGTCATGCACATGGCACACAGTATCACTGTTTAACTGTGAGTTATAACTTCTGATAGCGAATCATCAGTTACTACTCGCCATCAGCCTGCATCTGCAGAGCTCCATACCGCACCAGATGGCCCGCTATTGACCTTGGCTCACTCTTCAGAAGCAACCGAAGTATCCCAGCCTAATCCAAAACACGGATCAAGCCCAGAGATGTTGTGAAGATGCCGAGCCAGAAAACAAAACCCACAACTCCCTAGCTGAAAGCTGGAAGCCGCTCTAGTCTAGCACCTGAGCTGAGGAGATGAAGGTTGAGATCAAGCCCGCTATTTCCTCCAAGATCACGGTGGCCGTCGTCGCACCAGGCCGGTGCCCGAAGCTGCTTCAGTTTCCTTGACAGGGCCTGCAGGGTTTGGAGATCTGAAGTTTAAGGTCGTGAATGCACCACTGCTTGGGCTCTGGGATGGTTAGTGTTGGGATTTGTTGCGCTTCGGTTGCTGTTCTGCTTTTGCTTGTGGTGATGGGCTTGCGGGTTTAGGCAAGCTTCCAGAAAGCCATCGGTGGACTTGCAGCTGGTTTGTTGTCGTTCCAACTACTTGTCCTCTCCAGAAGGCGTACTTCTGTGTGCCCTTTCAATGGTGTACAGACCCCCGCTTACTTCGGGGCGGGCAGGTGCCGGCACTGGCATCAACGGCGCGATTTACTCCGAGCTGGGCCGGAATCCATCGTTCAAGGCAGGCAAGAGCGGTCTGCGAAGGTTTAGACGTTGCAGGGCACGAATCTCGTATCCTCCTACCCGTGATTTGTGGAGGTCCAGACTTTCAGGCTTTGAGGGATGCAGATGCCGCTGCCAGGTTGAGGTGGTCGGACGCTCTCGGGCGCCGTATGACGTCTACCCGCTGCTTGGCCGAGAGATACCCATAGACTACCAGCTCTGGCACAACCACGGCAGCAATTGCATCAACAACTGCAACCACAAAAACAACAGTAACTGCCCGTTGCCTACAGCCTACCAAACGCAGCTAGCACCGCTCGACGACAACAAATGAGTGTTGTAATATGCAGGGGCACGGGTATGTGAGGTCGTTGAACCCATCTTCTGCGTGCCCTATCCGCAGAGTTTCACGAGCCACCCGCTGTGCAAGTACCAACTCAAACCATTAGGTTAAACTCAGTGAGCCTCACTTACATCAGAATCCTCAAGATCATCGGCATAGTTATATAACCCATGTCAGTACAGTAGCACGTTGGCATGTCGCTGTTATACTATGCTCAGTGCTACAAATCTTCGCCTGCACCTTCATCTTGCTCATCTTCAGCCTCGTCGTCGTCAAGATTCATGCTCATCTTGTTCATTCCTCTTGTTCGCACGGCATGCTGTTTCTCCGCGAAGGCCATGCTGGCCTCACGGTGCTCCTGCGCCGAATCTGCAGACTTTCGCAGACGAGGTTGGGAAGAGCCAAGACGTGGGTTTTGCTGCCGGGCAGAAGCAGTGCTCTCAAGTGCCGGCCCGCAGCATGATCCTTCCCATCTGCCGTGATGAGAGGGGCAACAGCTGGTTCTCTCCATGGCACTACGGTCACTAGGATAGCCATGTGGCCCTGCACTTTCCTGCATGCCATAGAAGGCAGCATGACAAACACTTCTAAACCCCCTGAAGCCCCTCAACACTGCCCCGTGAATCTTTCCGTCTAAATCCCAAAGCCCAGCCCCCTTCAGCATCCTGCAGGTCCTCGAGACCGGCGTGCACAAGGAAGTTCAGACGATGGTCTTCGGCTCCCGGGGAGGCCAAGTGGCCCGGACCCGAGGCTCTCTCCAGCCATGCCCACGTCTTTGAGGTTTAGGGTTTGGGGCTTGATCCCTGTGTGGCTCTGTCCCAGATCCGACAGGAGACCTCGTCCAAGTTTCTTGTGAGCGTATCGGAAGCCCCGAAGTCAACTTCGTTATGTGCAAAAACCCTTAGTGCAAGCTCTAAATCCTGAACCCCTTGCCGCCTTACATTCTGTTTGGCTCCCCTTACTTAAGGTCCTGCCACACCTCTGGCAGGCTCAGGTCGCCAGCTCGCTGCGTGTTTTCAGCGGTTTTGCCTTTAGGACTCTAGGTATGTACCTGTCTATCTTGAGCTCCTGTGCTACATGCTCATGACGCATACCTCTGTTCGTACAGCACTGAACCCCCAAACCATGAATAAGCCCGGATCCTGCTAAACCCCACATGCAGGAACATGGGCTTTGTCCTCCGGTGCCGCCGGCACTCTGCTCAGACTCTCCGGCGCTTGAGAGGCCTTTGGCCTTTACATGGAACCCTGACACGTTCCGTATGGCTTCAGCTGTTGAAACTTCATGTGGGGCCTTTGTGGCATGAACATGTGTTGTTGCTTCCGTTGGTTCTGGGTGTATGTGGGCATGACTACTATGCTGTACAGTTTTGTGTGGATGTTTACGCCAGATTATGTACCTTCTGCATCAAATGGCTGCGATCAGATGCCGCTTTGCTCCCTTTGCCTATACCTGCTCAGTCTGCTCAGCATAATCCAATGTAGAGGAATATTTTCTCAACAGAGCATCTCTCTCGACAGAAACGGCTTCGTGCATCCATCCAACCAGGACCCTCATTCTCCGGTTCGGTCGGCTTTCACTTGAGTCCCTAATCCGTCAAAAAAATGCACACCCTAAGCCACCTGCGGTCGAAGCCCAGCAAAGCAGAGGTCGTGGTCATCAACGGCGGTTGCGCATGGCTCCAAGTTAGTTTTGGGTGTTTTTGCACTTGGGAAACCTAGGCGGTAGGACTTCCGGGCGTAATGGCTTTGGGCAAGATCAGATATCTGATCGCTCGAGCCCAGTCTTCTTGACAATGGAATTGCTTGACAACAGAAGTACTGAAAGCATCACGATCGAGCTTAGCACATCTCAACAATCGTGCTAGGTGTCGCGCTCGCCATGATTAGAAGAACACAGAACGTGGCAAGGGCTGCAACAAAGTCACAGCACGATAGTGACAGAAAGAATCTTGGACGACAGCAACCACGACGAAACTGGCGCTGGTTGCACTGCCACGCACAAACGTCGTGGGAACGGAAATCAATGATTCGAGCACTCTATCAAGCTTGCAGCACGACTGTGGGCAGCAAGCAGCACAAAATCAACTACCACGATAAAGTCGCAGCCAAGGCATGGTCAGCGAAGCAAAGGTGAGTGTCAATCAAGATTCCAGCAGAGCTCAGGCTATGAAGTTGCCAACTCCCGTGCGCTGGCCGGAGTCTGCAGTGAGCTTTCTGCTGATCGGCGGTCAGGACAATTTCAGGCGCGGCAGGTGTGCGGTCAGGATTCAGTGAAATTCCTTACTAGTAGTAGCAATGGCAACATCACCGGCATCAAGTTGTTGCATGTAAAACAGTCGCAGCGCAAACGGAGTTCTCGACAGAGCTCTTGACGACGCAAGTCGTTCTTGCAGGGGACGCCTCAGTGTGGAAGACTACGTGGCAGAGACAAGGACGCCACTGTCCATGTTCCAGGCTGCTTGGACAAGACATTGATGTTCTGCCACAGGAGCCATGTTCCACTGGCCAACAAGACCACCGCCATCTTGTTCGTCCAGGCTGGTAGTATTCAGGGCTTCATGGCCCCTTTCAAGCAATAATAGTGTCATAACTCGCACGATCTGCCATTGCCGTTTGACCAAGAGCTGCGAATGGTGCAGTTTCAGGAAATGACGCACATGCCGCAGCAACCCTTGCCATGGTCTGAGCTTTGCCAGCTCTCTGCGAGCTCTCTGCGAGCTCTGCATGCTTCTGTCTGTTTATCACGACAGCGCTCTCCGAGGCTACGAGGCGTCCTGCGACTGATGCTGAAAGCCATCGCCTCCTGGAAGGCGGGCCTTGGCCTTTTCCTTGGGCCTTGCGTGGGCCCTTGTTTGGTGGGCCCTTTGGTGGCTTTTTGCAGAGGTGGAGGGCAAGTTGCCCTTGGAGCAGTTCCGGAACATCCTGGCCTTCCTGAGACAGGAGCAGTGCAGCTACGAATGCCCGGGAGAGACATTCCGTGTCGTTGTGCTGCTGGCCGCTTCCTTGCAACAACTGTGATCTCACCGCACTACTTTTGAAAAGGTACTCAAGCCGATCACAACACGCAGCTTTTACATCCACGTGGCCATCAACGAATCCGAGCTTTCGTTCACAGAACTCATTCAGGGCTTGGCCACATAAATGGCTGCGCACATGATTACATGGGGTCACGTGCTAAACGCGACCTCTGTACGCGGAATGAAGACAGACATAAAAAATTTTTTGGTCCCACCCTCAACCGACCCTTTGACCAAAACATCGCCATGTGTCTCCGTAGCGCCGCTGGAACATGTTTTTCCCAACGGTCCAACAGAGACCCAAGTGAACATGTGGAACAGAATTCTTCAACAAGGAAGCGTATTTACAGAGCTTTGCTCTCAGCCATGAGGCTTGAGTCCCTTTGTTGAAAGATACTTTCACAAACACTTTGCGAGTCTTGGAAGACATATTCCCATTGCCAGCTCCTTTGAGCTTGTAACTACGCACTAACTTGTCAAAAGCAGCGAGGCTGTAGCCTCTTTGTTTGAGATTGCGTTTGAACTCTGTCAGACTTCGCTCCGCATCAGCGCTGAGCCGATTGCGACGCTGACAACGTATGAATCCTCCAATTTGCAAGGATTTAAACGCAGCTGGAGGATGATTGCTACAAGCAGGAATGTACAAGTGAAGATTTTGTGGCTTGTTAAACAGACTCCACGTCACACTTCTATCATCCTGTATGCCCAGATTCACATCCAAATATTGAACTTGCCGACTAGCCTCCATACTTCCTGACAGCTCAAACTTCAGGGAAGGGTGCCATCGATGCAAAATTTCACCAAGCCATTGATGAGAACCGCGACATAACAGAAGCAAATCGTCAACATATCTGCGAATGAACTGCAAGAGCTCACCCGCTTGCTCAGCAATGAAGCAATCCAAATGCCAGAGATAAATGTTTGCAACGATGCTAGCAACTGCTAGCCCAGTCGGAATGCCGTCTGTACTTTCATATTTGCAGCCTTCGAACGTAACGAAGCATGCGCTCAATATCAACTCCAGGGCACGAATCACGAAAGTGCACAAAGAATGATTTGGCATCCTCGTCCGCAGAAAACCGCTGATGACCGACAGGAAATGGCATCGATCCACTGACGGATACAAGTTCACAACGTCGAATGTGAGAAACTTCATTCCAGGCCTACACTGCACGGTGCTCAACTCTTCAAGCAACTGGTCGGTGGAAACCACAACAGATTGCAGCTTACTCAGCAGCGGGTTTAGTTGTTCCACCAAAAAAGTTGCAAACGGAGCCATCCAAACACCTCGCAAATTGCATATAGGTCTAGATGCGGTTGGGATCTTGTGGACTTTGACAAGAATTCTGAAGGTACCTGCGCGTTTTTCATGTAGTGTGCCGAGTAAAAACCGACTAATGCCATCGGAAAGCGTGCCTGACGAACGAAAAAACTGCACCAATGCATCTGCATGTTGTTTGCAGCCGTCCATCCTGGTCTGAAAATCGTAATCCGATATCTGTACAAACCCCTGAGAAAGTTGGGAATAAACTTGCTGACGAATCCATGCCCTCGACACAAGCGCATCTCCAAGTCCCTTGTCGCAGTCCACGACTGCAATGCTATCACGGTGTTGCGCAAGCCATGCCAAAGCTTTCCTATCAAGCCAAGACCAATTAGCTCGCGCAGTCTGGAACTCATAACTTGCAAACTCCCGCTTCAGCAACCTCATGAAAATGTCAACATTACTGTCAGAAGGTGGCTGCCAGGAGCTCCTCAAACGACACCTCGTCATACTTCGGTTGTCATCTGGGAAAAACTTGCATAACAACAGACGTCTGTGCAATCTGTCGAGTTCTGAATTTGCGGCTGGATGGGATGAACCACGATAAGACGGAATGAACTTCCCACCCTTCGCCAAGTGTAGCAAAACATACTGTGGAACCTCAAGCACATCTGCAGGGACCAAGTTGTGGACGCCTTTGAACACAGGTTTCTGCAGCAATGATCTGAATTCTTTGCGCAACGTTTGCGCGACACAGAACTTAAAGAAATCAATACTGCACTTTTCTGCATCCGTCCAGAAACCTCGACCCCTGCTGCGATGTGCTATTTTCCTTTCGACTTGCCCTTGCCTTTGCCATCTTTGCCCTTGTCTTTTCCTTTTCCCTTGCCCTTGTCATTCTCGGTGAATCTCACTTGCTTGTGCGGATCTTTGAGAATAGATTGACGCTTTCTTGAAGCTGAATTGGATCTCCCCGGGGATCGTGATGGCTTTTGCGGTCTTCGCTTGGGCGTCGGAGTTCTCCGACGAGCTGCCGAAGCTGACACAATTTTCAATCCATGCTTCTCCCGCAACTCCGGATTGTCTTTCACCAAGAACGCGAGGGCACTATCATCCTTCAAAGTGACAGGCTTTTTCCTTGATCCTCCAAGCTTTGCAAGTTCAAACAAAGCCGGTGATAAAACATCCTTAACGTCCATGCTTTCAAACTTTGTCATAGCATCTGTCAAAGCTTGCTCCCGTTTCTGCTTTATTTGTTTGTCTTTGTTCATCCTGGCTTGAATAGAAGGCCTCTTCAACCTGATCAGACTTTCCACATAAGATACAGCCTTCTGCAACATGACGCGCTTGATGTTTGCATCGCTAAACTCATGCTCCGCAAACCATGCTTCAACTTTATCGCTCAGCTGCAACTGCAAGCTTGTCTGTGACACTGCATTGTCGTATACTTGCAGACAGCGCTCTTGATGTTGACATACGAACTGGAAGCACTCGTTGGCATGCTTCTTCCTGAGCTCCGCCCAAGCAACTGAAAGCTCGTAATCATCATCCGCCATTTGCTCCTCACAATCCACCGGCTTGGCATGTGAAGCATACAGCTTGGTAAACTGCCACTTGAAGCTAGCTTCCGCTTGGAAATGCGGGTGCAACTTGTTGTCTGATTGTAAAGCCGAATACTTCTCCGTCAAAGTCCTCTGCGTGGCCCATGCTGCAAACAGATGTTCTGTTTCTTTGGCGAAGTCCTCGAAAACCTTCTTCAAGCCCGGGTCTATGCCCTCCAGGAGCTGCTTCGGCTCATGGAATTCATGTGACGAGTGTGTATGATCCTCTTTCGCCACTTGTTGTCCACTGACCTGAGTCTGTAAGGCCTGCAATTGTTGCATCAACAGGCGATTCTGTTCCATCAACAACTCTGTAACTGATGGACTATCTGACGGCAATGCCTGTGGTTGTCTAGGCCTGCCCGCTGCGGTGAAAGCCGAACGTTCTCTGAGCTCACCGTCTTGTTCGTGACCAGAGGTCCTTCCTCTGACCAAACCACTTGCAGTTGTGAAGGATGGAGCTCTAGCGAAACCAGGATCACCTCCACCTGCCAAACCCCCAGCAGATGAATGCGCCACAAATGGGCTAGTCCCAGAACCGCCAGACATTTTTTGGCGAGTAACTTGAAGTCTGCACTGCACTACTTTTGAAAAGGTACTCAAGCCGATCACAACACGCAGCTTTTACATCCACGTGGCCATCAACGAATCCGAGCTTTCGTTCACAGAACTCATTCAGGGCTTGGCCACATAAATGGCTGCGCACATGATTACATGGGGTCACGTGCTAAACGCGACCTCTGTACGCGGAATGAAGACAGACATAAAAAATTTTTTATGTCGCTCCTACAACTTCAAGCGTCAGGGCTGCATTCCTCAACCAGGACGGTTGGAGTGGGAGGCTGCTCTACACGACTTCAGCCGGAAGTTGGGAGGACATCAAGTTCAGCTCAGCACTGAGCTGCTGCGGGTCCAAGGACGGAGGGTTTTTTGGGTTGCGGGGGGCCTCTAACCCAAGGGAACCTGCGGCCAAGGCTCGATGGACATCGACAAGCTGCAGGCTCGGGCGGAGGCGTTAAAAGTGTGGCAAAGCCATGTGGGGGGGACACAGAGGTGGATGGCGCCGCACACGCTCTGGATGAGCCTTTGGCTCCGGTCGCTTCTCGGCCTGAACCCAGCCCCGCTCGGAGCTACTTGATCCTTGTCGTGATCTCAGCCCGCATGAGGAGTTTACGGCCAAGGATGAGGTCAAGGCGGGCCTAGTAAGAAAAGCTCGACTTTGCGCCGTTCTCTTCTGTAGGGTTTGACAGTAGGTCTTTCCCGAGTACCGAAAGGCTGCTTGCACTGATTCCGAAGACAGTTGGCCGGACAGTAGCTTCAGTGGTCACGTTCACAATTTCAGCCTCAACTGCTTCAGCACCTGTTTTCGGCTGAGGCGGTGTCTAGAGCGCGTTGAGAACGCAGAACCTTGAGCCCGATTGGCCACCACCTGCCAACACAGCAAGAGCTCGAGTGGAAAGGCCCTTTGGCGCGCCGCGGTGGTTGCGGCCACGGGCAACTGCGGCTCTGCAGTCAAGGCAAGGGGCATTCATGATCCTTGTCTCCTAGGCCTGCGGTGCATCTGACGGTCAGGCTGCTGCCGAAAGAGCCGAGCCCCAGCAGGCCCGGAGGGCTCGGAGCAAGACTTGCTGAAATTTGGGGGATGCCGGCTGCTCGAGAGGCCACGCGGATTATGCCAACTTTGCCGATTTCCCGCGCTTCGGAGGTGTGGTGGATGCTTTGTGCTTTGTGATTTGCAGCTGAGTGTTGGCCGCGTCGATTTTTTTGTTCGCTGCAGGGCCTGCAAGTGCCATGTGCCGCTGGCTACGGGGCCTTCGGCGTGGCAACTCCGGCCACTGCCCCGAGCTCCAAGTGTTTCTCGTGCACGCCGCAAGAAGGAGACTTGGGCCAAGGAAGCGACGCCGATTTCTCGAACGCTGGGCTTACCTTGTCGTGGGGGGCCCTATGAGGACGGCGGTTGTCTTATTTCTCATCAAGTTGGCTCTTGGGAGCTACTTTGTCGTTGCCGTCGTCATGATCATCTCGGTCGTCCATGCAGCACTCAAAAGCAATGACGGTACACCGCACAAAAAACCTCCACTACTACCTCTACTACTACCACTACCACTACCACTACCACTCCGACTCCTACTACTACTACTACTACTACTACTACTACTACTACTACTACTACTACTACTACTACTACTACTACTACTACCACGACTTCTTCTTCTACTACTGCTGCTGCTGCTGCTACTACTCGACTACTAGTACTGCTGCGACTACTACTACTACTACTACTACTACTACTACTACTACTACTACTACTACTACTACTCCTACTCCTACTCCTACTCCTACTCCTACTCCTACTCCTACTCCTACTCCTGCTGCTGCTGCTACTACTACTGCTTCTTCTACTACTAAGCTCACTACTACCCATTACTTCTTCCCCTTCATCAACCTTCGATCACACCGGCTGCACGCCATGTTTGCTTCCAAGTCGAGGCATGAAAGCGTACTCTGGATACTCCACGCGCAGCCCTCAGAGCCTTAGAGCTCGGCCTCATATGCAGGGCCCAGGCTCTGTAAGACGAGTTCCCCCCACCCTTCCAGGAAAGAGATTCCTCAACCATGCCTATGACACGCAAAGTCCTGCACTACACGGGTTTGTCATAGCAGCTACGAGTTTAAGGCTACGCATGATTATAATGCAGCTTTCCGTCCGGCAGATGAGGGATTGTGCCCTCGATTCAGACTGATTCAAGGCCTCAGGGCAACAGCCCCGCGAGTTCCGTGAGCCCATCGCGTGTGACCTTCTTCGGAGTCGACGCTTCTCCCAAACGAGTGCCTGTAAATTGAGAAGCGCCATGAGAGCAAAGAGTACACTATGAATGGATGCTGAACAGCATCTGGAATTCCTCAGCCGAACTGCGATGCAGTATTGCCGCTGGGGGTTTGGTCGCAGCTCATCAGTTGGCTTTGTAGGTTGCTTGCAGTGAAGTCAAAAACCTGCTTACGACTGACGAGCTGCGCATGCAATCGGACACTTGTGCACTAGTCAGATCTAGTCAATAGTATTCTTTCAAAACCCGCACACGCGCTGCGGGTGACTAGCAAAGCGTGCACCAGACGCGTTTTGTGCACCTGGCCATTCCTTTGGAGCACCATCGGAGATGAGCTAGCTGCATTGCTGATGTCAATGACGTCCCGGAATGGGACGGTCTCTTTTGCACCTTGGTCCACAGCCTGGGCTTACAGCGATGCTGCAATTCGACCAGTCGTGGTTTTGCCGTAGCAGTTTGAATGACAAGACGAAACAAGGAAGAGTTATAAGAGGCAATAGTAAGAGTTGCAGCTATCAGTTCTGGAATTGGCATGCTTTCCCGATGCCTCCGCTGTGAATGGAATGAAGATCGTGATGAAAAAGTGACAAGCTCAGTTCAAAGGATCCGGTCTCTCGGTGTAGAGAACTTGGTCGACCTCTCGAGGCCTTGTAGCCTGAAAGCTGTAGACTCGAACCCGAGTTAACGCTGTGCCGTGCGTGGGCTGATCGAATCATGGAAGCTGAAGGCTCTTCTGGTTGTGGACCGCTGGGCCACGGTGCTTGCAAGCCTTGCGACCTGTTTTCTTCTACGCACGAAATTTGAAGAGTCGCGGAGGCTCCCCATGCTAGTTTTCTGCACAACGTACTGCAAAGTTTAACACGCTTGAAAACCGAATTACATCCATCCTCACCCCTGAGCGTGCAACAGGGGAATGGGTCTTTACACAACTCCGCTCTTGCGGACCTACTGCAAATTCCTTCGGCAGTTTGGATTCAGCTCTGCCTAGCTCCAAGACAGTCAACATGCGCGCACGCACGCACAGAAACGGAGAAGCATTTACAGACAGATGAGGCATGAAATAAATTCGCTAAATGGGTAGGCAGATAATTAGACCGAGTTTTGAGGTATGTCATGTATTGATGGGACCTGACCATTCTCCTACTTGGCATCTTGCATTTCGGGGTCACGCCTGGTTAACTAGCACATCTGCCGCAAAGCTGTGCTGAGCGGCTGCCCATGGGAACGATCCGACGAGGCACATAAATTGCAATTTGTAGCCGTAGTGAGGCTTCGATTCATGACTCTGGTTCTTGGCGCTAACGTTGACAAAAGCACATGCGATGGACTTCTCCTCGGGCTTTGCCTTGCAGCGAGGCTGTCTTGTGTAGGGTTCAGAAGTTTAGGGCTTTGGAGGGCTGCTAGGTGTAGGGTTTTGGAAAGCTTTGGCTAGGGCGGCAAGAGCGGCCAGGGTTCGAGGATTTTGGGGTTGTCTGAAGCATCACCTGGACAGGCGGCGGCCCAAGGGCTACGGCCGGGGCCACGGCGTTCATTTCTTCTCGAGCTTAGGCGCAGGGTCTTGGGGCTAGAGCCGGGGCCTTCTACAGATCTCCTGGTATTGTTAAAAAGATTGCTGTATATAGATGCCGTCAGCTTTTCTCCTTCACTCTCCTGGAATCCTTGAGCCCGGACACATCATTGCGGTCAACAGCAGCTGCCCCACAGGCATCAGCCACAGCTTCAGCGTGTGCAGTCCGAAGTTGGCGATTTGGCATTGGGGGATGTGGCCATCGTGACAAAACAGCCGCCGGCTGAGTCATCGACATGTTGTGACCGTCAGTCATCATGTACTGAATGCATTCGTAGGCAAAGTTGCCTGCTGCCAGTGTCGAAGCATTGTTGAATGAGCCGCTGCCTTACTTTGCTCGGGCTAGATGCGGCTGGACTCCCTAAGCACCTCAGCCGCTTAGCCAGCAGCAGTCTCCAAGCCGCCATGTTAGCCGGTGACCTGAACGGCCAGGCTGGGCTGATTTTGGGGCATATTTACTGCAGACACGGACAGATAGGGGTCTTCGAAATATAGTTGGAGTTGAACGTAGCTTTATGGCACGTTTGTCGTGTCTTCTTGATATGTTGGCAGTTGTTTCAGGATGAAATACTGTTGCAGGCCTTTCCGGGGTTCATGCAAACAGGAAGCTAGGTCCTCTAGGTGAGCAGCATCGAAGCAGGTACGACTGATCTTGGTATCAAGCTCAAACTCTGTCAGGAATCCTCCATATTCTGTGCATAGGGTTTGGCGCGGGTACAGAAGAGCCGGAACCCTAAACCACACATAAGACCGTCAGCTGACGGGTCTCTGTGTCAAACGCCTGTCATACAAAAAATTACTCTAGTGATTCGTGGTGCCGGGACTCTGTGATCGTGTTCCACATTTGACAGCCGCTAAGAGCCGATGCTTCATGGGTTTGGTTTTCGTAGACCGGAGCACGGGCCAGAGCCTCTATCTTCAACAAGGGAGCAATGGGGCCCATGGGGCGAAGGCGCTTGAATCCTCCGACGCCCCCACAGCACCCAAAGCCTTCTGAGACTGCAATTTTGGGCCGTCCCCCAGCCTTTCCCAGAACAGGTCGCTGTTGCTTTGCACTAATATGCTGAAGTCTGACAGACTGCAATTGGAAAGGCGCCAAATTCGGCAACACCAATGCCGACTGAGACAAGGCTGGGAAAGCTTCAGAATGATTCCCATGCAGCGCGACGCACCACATTATTGCAGCAGACCTCGTCACCATGCGACCATGCCTCAATCTCCCCTGCCTCTACCTTAGCTTCCCAGAACATTCCACCCAAGGTAGACGACTCCCAGTGAAGTCTCCGTAGGAGTGCTGAGATCGGCTGATGCGGGGCGGGTGGGTTGTTGAAATCGTCGTCAGTCGCTGTAACCTGAGCCTCCAAGACCTCGAAGGATACTCGTAGTTGGAAGGGTCAATGCAACATGTGTGCATGCAGCGACGCGCAAGATTACTTGCGCATGAGAACCGAAACTCGAATCGAATCAAGGGAAGAGATCTGTCGAGTCTGTGCTGGGGTCTAAACTTTTGTTACCGGCTGGGACACGCTCAACTGTGGGTGATTAGTTGGATTGTTGAGTATAGCAAGAGTCTGGCATACTCCATTTGAAGCTGTCCTTTATTCAGGAAGAAAGTGCGACGTGGCAATGGCAAAGGTGAGATGTTTCTATCAACCCCTTGTATTTCCGAGGCGCCCTTCCTGCCACATACCTGATTTTCAGGAGGACTGAAGCCATCAATGCCAAAGAAAGCAGCTGCCAAAGGAGGTGAGACATTCATCTCTACTGGTATGTGCTCAGGACCTGTCGATTGGTTTCTGATTATTCTTCAGGTACCACTGCTGATACAGTGCCTTGGATGTTTGCTCAGACCGGTAATGGTTGCCCGTTGCAACTACTCTGGAGAAAGCAGAGTGGTTTAGTCGGCTTGCAGATCCAAGAGGCATGCCGGAAGCCGCAGATGTCTTAAGCCGACGGAAGCGCCGCTGCCTTTGCGATTTGTAACACAGCTACCATGGGCACCCACATCAAGGTTAAGCGGCGCTCACTCCCGCGATATCGGGCAGGGCTTAGCAAAGCCGAGCGGAGGTGCGCTGCTGCCGCGCAAACCTATACCTTGCTTCATGTGCACGATGCCGTCAACCTGATGCGGCACGTACCGCAAAAAGGAAAGCGGCTTGTTCTAGACTTGAAAGTCAGACTTAATCGACTTAGACGACGAGTGCCAGGAGCTATGCAGTTCACTCTGCCGGGAACTATCTGATTTAGAGTTTGGGTTTCGGGTTCAACTATCAATGCTTTCGTGTTCCGCACACATCGTACATTGACGAGCAAAAACCATGATCTGCTAGATCTTCATGGATCCTTCTTTCTGGTCATACAGGTTTCGGGGAGTTTGTCCGTTGCGGCACAGGCAGCAGAAAGCCAATGCAGCGCAGAAGGCACGTCCTGGAATGGGTACGCATTTCCGCTCTACAACTCATCCGTTCCTACTGCAGAAGTGCACCTTTAGGAATTTGCAGTTTAGTAAACCTTCAGTGAGCCGGATCCGGTGGGCCTCAGGAAATTGACAAGCATAGGGCATAGGAGTGTAGAGTAAGGGGCCACGACACTTGGTCGAACCCCGATTAGTGCCGGTGGGAAGAACCCCGTGTTTGAATGTTTCAACCTGGGTTATGTTGCAGTTGCGGGTTCTGGAATTCAGGGCTGCTCATGGTTCCATGCTCAAGACTCCAACGCTTCCAGATCGCAGCACTCGACGTTGCAGTTAAGATTGACCCTCTCCCCTGTCCAATCGATTGTTACAGCCAAGCCGTACTTCCACAATGCGCGGTTATTGAAGAAGCTATGTATGCCTCCAACGCTAAAGCCCATCGCCCCGGGGTCTGCGAACCCAAGCTGCACAGAAGTACTGCGCCCAAGACGTTTTGACCTGAAGCCAAAAAATACCAAAGCTTAAACCCCAAACCCGAAGCTCTGAACCAGGGGGCGGCCCTGAAGACATCGCAGGAAGCCGGCTGACTGCGAACAATAGATTAATGAGTGGGCCCTCTTACTATCCCCTTCAGAATATTCGTATGCCCAGAGCCCCGAAGAGCATCGCAGACATCCGCAGCCAGCCCGCAACACAACAGAGTTTCACAGCTGCTTCAGTTCGGGCTTGGGTTGGCATGTGTGTGGGGATGTATGTATATATACGTATTAGTTTATCTATACATATATATATATATATGTATACACATATATTTATTTTTCCATATATATATATATATATATATATACGTATTATATAATATAATGTCTATATATGTACACAGTACAAACGTCTCGCGGCACCACTCACGTAATGCAGCAGCATGGAGGGCAGTTGCAATACTATTCGTCGAGTTACTACGTATACTGTACACTACCGCTGGCCGTCGCCGTATTCCTTCACTCTGTCTCTTTCCTTCGCCTGTTAGTACAAGTTTGGTACCCTCAGCGATTGCTGCCTTCACCGAATGTCTCACCCTGGGAGCTTTGCCGGTCAATGCTGGTGGTAGGGCGCAAAACGGAGAAGAAAAGATCACCGCTTGCTCACTCTTCCATGGACATGCACCAAGCGCGTCACTACTAGTTGAAGATGGTTGCACTGTGAGCACGAGCTGCACCCCTGTGTTTCCTTTGCCAACAAATGCACAGTACAAGGTGTTTCTTGCACATGATTTCTGACATCTTTTGATGCAGCCCATCCTCCATCCCTGCTCTTGTGCTTGCTGTGGGCCCTTGCTTGTTACAACCCTTCAACACATGCACCGGTGCATCGTCCAGGAATCAACTGTTGTACCTGTCACCGCTGCTTTGATGAACACGATGATGAGGATGATGGCTATGGTGCTCCGAGTACCCTGTCTCCGAGGCGGCAGCCTGCGACGATTCGTGCGAGATGCCCGCTGCCTCGCTTGGAAAATGTACCGAGTTGAGGGCTCCAGGGTGCACGAAAAAGCAGGTGTGTTCGGGATAGGCGTTCTCTTGCATTGCATAGGTTTCCGGAAGCTGCCTCCGTGGTTCACCGATGCAAAGACATGTGAAGTGTCAAGGGGAGTTGATTTCGAGACATCTTTGGACATAATCCTTGCCAAGCATGGCGAGGCTAAACATAGTTGCTACACTGAGCGGCTCAGGGCCTCGTAAGCTTTTGTTCTGGCCAGCACTTGGACAAATTGGGGATAGATCTGCTTGAGGAGCTTTGGATCGTTATGGCATTGTGCAGACGGCATGGCATGTTACCAAATCTGTCACGAAACCGAATTGTCGTCCGCCACTGGTTCTGGCTCGAACCTCATGCGGAGTTCGGCAGTGTGCTGAATCGGTGCGATCAGCCCATTTGTGGTAGTCTGCCAGGTGCAATTTGAGACTGCGGATGTTCCTTGATAGGAAACATAAGGGTTGAACGAGTGTAGCCATTATGACTATGAATGGGGTTACATCTTGATAATGGTCACGGTTCCTTGTCTTTAGATCCTTCTGGCACCATGGGCGTCTGGGGCGTGGGAGGGTCGGGAAGCCCAGACAGATGAATGATGATGACGTACCCTGTCTCCGCACGCAGCCAAACAGCGTGTCTGCGTGCTTGTCTTGCAATACCTTCCAGTGGCTATGACGTCCAATCTTGGTTTGGAAGGTCCATGGTTTCCCTGGCTGAGGGCTTGTTGTGTTTCCAATACAAGCTTTCAGCTGTACGAGCCTGGGTCATACGGGAGTCTGACCTCTGCCATTTCCGCATGACCTCTGTTCTTAACGTTTCTTTATGGGCCCCGGCGACCACCCAGGGTGGATGTGTCTGCTTGTGATGTGCTTCATTGCGCATCTGGGGTATCAGATTCAATCGCTGAAGCCGGGCGTGTTACAATTATTGTTCTTGCTGTTTCTACTGACCCTTGGACTGGATCACAGGGGCGAGCAACTCGTGTTGTTTCAGCCTTAACATGAATTAAAACTGTATGTACTACCAACGGAGGAGCACCACAGTCAGACAGGTAGCAGCTTCGAAGGACTATGAACTGCAGGGAATGGCTTAAGCTTTGATCTTCGACCAAACATTAATCCTTGGCCAAACTGTGTTCATTTCCATGGCAGTATCACACGCACAGTTCTCGGTTGCAACTCCTTGGAGTTTCTGTTGTTGAGGGCAGAGCGGCGAAACATGTTAGTTGTCATGCCAGCCTGGGATGCCATATCTCTTTGCAGCTTAGCGTGCCCCGCGAATCAGGAGCAAGAGCATGCTCAGAACCATGAATGCTGCTTCAACAGCTTCCAGAGACTATTTGGGCTAGACTGATGGGTTGGTCCACACCCAACCCAGCGCGGTATTGGAACTGAGCTTTTCATGCTGTGACTGCAGTGCCTCCATGTGTTTGCTCCTTCATTTCCTGCTACAGCATCCCAGACTGCTGGCTGGATCCCAGGGCCTGCCAAAAACAGAGACTGCAATACTGGCATGCACCCAAACCTGAGCTGCCAGCTCTCTGAAGGGCGAGTCCACCACCCCAATCCAGAAATCCCGAAACCTTGTAGTCGCTCTTGTAATCTCTTTACAAGGGAGGATCCCTGACGCGCTCAGGGGGCGGGAAATCTTCCTCCTCCAGAGGGCCGCCCAAGCCCTGGCAGCGAGCTCAGTTTGGCTTCATGTCGGCGTCGTGCGCCTCAGATTCGACATAGGGCTTCAACGCAACTGGGGTGTCGGGGATGTGGTTTTGTAGCTGGCTGGTTGCGGGTGTCAGCATGCTTCATTTACGAGGTTGGAGGGTCGGGCTACCTCTTGCTTCCACAGTGTGGCTGGCTGGCCATGTATCTCGTTTCCGTTCGTTCCCTAACTAAGGAGCAAGAGTGGTGTGGTAATGATGTGGTAAACAGAAACGAGTGGTAATTGAATTCACAAGGCAGGCTCTTGAAACTCAACGGCCATGTTGTGTACGACCCACGGGAGTTGCGAGAGTTGTGCAGTGCAGTGCGCAGCTCCAGGCGGAGGGTCTTAGACAAGCCATTTGGAAGAGTATCACAAGCGGATGGGCTTTGGGCTGCGACTTGGAAGCTGGTTCTTCAGCAGTGGACCCACCTGATACGAGAATGAATATATGACATTCCTCCCCATAGCTACAACGCAGATGGCCCTGATAGGTTCACGTCATTCCGACAGTAGTCGTCGCTCTTCCTGCCCTGTTTTGAAGGCAGATCGCCCGCAGGTGGATCCCTCAGCCAATCCTTGGATTCCGGTGTGGGTGGTTGTGAACATCAATTTCCGCGGTCAGGAAGGCTAAAATAGTTGAATGAATGATTGCATCATGACTCATGACAAGATCATGAAACTAGCATTCTGGTTGCTACCTGGTCGTTGTGTCGGCCGTCCCCACGACGTCCCGTGCAGCTGAAGTGCTCGTGAGCTTTCCAGACCGAACTGTTGGGGGCATTCACGAAGGCCCTCACCTCTCCGTCTGCAGAGTCGAGCCGAGACATCTAAAACCTCAAAGTGTCACCGCTCCAAGGCGGCAGCGGCCCCGGCCACCCTGCCAACGCTGCTGGCTGGACCCTTACTAATATTTACTTAATAGCCCGTTCGTTCCGCGATGGGTACCTATACCATTGCGATGTGTGCTGGCACTGTCTTAAAGGTACGATGTCTGTCCACGATGCCTGTACAAGAAGTCCAGCATTACAGCAAGTGTGATGCACCAGAACGAAGCCATTGCCTCAACGTGTGGCTCGCTGAAAGCAGTTCAGAAGGCGGTCTGCATGATCGCGCACCAATGGTTGAGGTTACAGTCCTTTACTGCGCCCTGTATGGTTCCTATCATCGCATCTTGTTTATTGAGTGAATCACCCACCTGAAGAGTGTCACATAAGCAGGTGCACGCAATGTTGCAGGCACCGTGTCGCTCACACCACCCGAGCTGTGATTTAGCAGCAGGAGTTCAAGTAGTAAAGGGCAAATTAACGGCATGAGGCAGGAGGATGCTCCTTGTATTTGCAGTGCCAGTTGAGGGTGCGGACGAACCCCCCAGACATAAGGTCCGGTCGGCCACGGTGCGGCAGCTTCAGGCAGGTGGGTACGCCGCTTGCACGCCTGCGCGACGAGCGCGGTGCGCCGGCCAGGCTGTTGCAGCGGCTCCTGAGATGTTGACACCCACATACGTGACACCGTTTCTGGATCACACGACGCTTTGGCACATGCATTCAGACCGAACATCACGGCATAGTCGGCCCGCTATAGCAATCCGTATGACCCACACTGTTTGTCAAGGAAACATTCCTTTACACACTTATGACTTTTATGACCTTGGATTTGTGACCCTGCGCAATTGGGGGTGTACTATAAGTTTAAGACCCTGCAAATTTTCAATTGTCCAATAGAGTTTGACGCAAAACTGGAGTTTCGATATTGTAGTCCCTCAATAGCTTAGCTTGGGGCGAAGAAGGACACTGAAATTGTCATTCCCCAAAATAGCTTGATGCAAAGCTTGACCCTGCAAATGGTAAACCCCCAATAGCTTGATACAGCGCAGGAATTTCGACATTGCAATCCCCCAATAGCTTGGGGCAACAACGGACGCTGCAAATTGTCATTTCCCAATAGCTTGATGCAAGGCAAGACCGTGCAAATCATAATTCCCCAATAGCTTGACACGAAACAGGAGGTTGGTCCCCCAAAAAGGACCCTGCAAATTGTCATTCCCCAATAGCTTGATGCAAAGCAAGACCCTGCCAATGATAATTCCGCAATAGCTTGACACAGAACAGGAGCTTCGTCTTTGTAATCCCCAGTAGCTTGCTGCAAAACAGGACCTGCACCTTGATGCAAAACAGGAACAAATGCTGCAGTTCACCGTTTTTGCAACCCAAAGAAGAGAGCCAACGTTAGAAAAGGGCCCAGGGGACCGCCATCGTCAGGAAAAATGGAACCCTCTGGCCTTCCACGTACGTACTACCGTTGTGGGATCTTACCGTAGTGCCAGCACACTTGCTTAAGGGGAGCGGCTCTTCAATGACACGGAAACGCCGCTAAACTTTACGACCGCGACCCAGTATACCAAACGTGAAGAACAAAATTTACAGGGTATGAAAGTACAACGCACGCAAACGACAAGTTTGTGACTGACCAGGAGTGTAAGCCGTACTGTGAGGAGTCTGCAAGTGCCATGGCGTCGTGTTCAAGACAACGATCGTAGCTTCTTCGCGCTGTGGCATGTGGGTGTCAACATATTGAAACCAAGTCGCAACCATGCACCGTTCATTGGCAACCTTCGAGCTTGAGATCAGCAATTGGCAGCAGCAGCTTGCCAGACTTCAGCACGCTTATTGTCGGCATGGGTTCCATGTTTGCTGCTGCTCGCTGGACTCTAGCACCCCGAAGCCGGCAATTCAAATCCGATCATATGATGAATGCACCCGATCTTACATGAACCCGCTTCTGTTCAATGTAAGCCAATTCTCGCTCATGTTTCTGCGCCAGCAGGCTGTAGCCGTCGAGCCAGCAGTGGAGCAGGCCATCGAGAATGCAGCACGTCTGTTAGTCTTGTTACATCTGCGGCTCCTTCCATCAGTGGTCCATCAGTGTTCTTGTTGAGGGTGCATGCACAACTTCAGCTGTAATCGTATCGACTGCCATAGCAAAAGCTGCCAGTTGCGGTGCACTACCCGAGCCTTCAGCTTGACATCGTCGTAGCAGTAGCAGCAGCGACGGCCGCCGGTGCAGCGCTTGTTGTTGAAATACTTATCAACCACATCAACGAAAAAGCCCTGATCGGCGCAATAACAACAGTAGATGCCGCACGAGCTGTTGCAGCAACTGTGCCATCATCAGCTTTGTTGTGCAATACATTTTGCTTTCACAACGATCGGATGCTGATGCATTGCCAAGTTGCGGTCCGATCTTTGGCACTTAGAAGTTATGCAATGCTTGCATTAAGTGTCTGATAATTTCTCAAATTTTGACTCACATGTAATCGTGCATGCCGTGAGCTCCCCCAACATGTAAGAACTGCTCTAGCCATCGCATGCAACAACATGGTTGCAATGAGTATTTACGACGCATGTCCCAATTTGGTGACCGAACCACTGTCATGCGTCAGGCTCCCGGAGGCCAGGACGTGGGCCGACTGCAGGCAGGCAACTCGTGCGGGGACCCAGCCGCTTTGCACGCCTCTGCGACGAGCGCGGTGCGCCGGCGAGGCTGATGCAGCGGCCTGGGATGTCGTCTCAGGGATGGGTTAGACAGCTGTATGGTGGGGTTGTGTTTAGGAAGGAACGTACTTATCGATAGCAGCTATAGAGTTGCGCAAATCCCCGGAGGTTTGATGTGGGTTGACGGGTTTGTATGATACAACAAAAATCGTTTATTGGATCACAGCGGAGCCCTTGCAGACTTGATGGCCCAAGCAGAAATCTCGCAGCTCGACCCCGACACCGATCCATGTTGAAGCCTTAAACACCCATGTCGCTTTGTTGCAGAAGCATGTATGTATGGATGTATGTATGTATGTTTGCATGTACGTCGCTATGTCGTAAGGTACGGTATGGTAAGGTACGGTAAGGTATGCAAGGTAGGTACGTATGTTTATAGCAACGTATGCTATGTATTTTGTTTATAACAACCGCGCAATCGGGTATTTCCGGGGCCTGTACAAGTGCAGTTTTCCTTCCCTCAGGCGTGCCCGGGTTTCATGGTGCGACACACGGTTGCCATGTTGGGGTGCACTCGTGACCGGATGCCGAATGCACTTGTCGTTTCGGTACGAGGGCAGCTTGCGAGCTTGGAGTTAGGTGGTAATGTGGGCTCGACCAAGCGTAGATTTCAAAATGTTGACGCATTCTGTGATAGGCTGTGTAAAGTTGACTCGGTTACAAATTTCGATTTCTTCAATGCCGCCTGCCAGAAGTTGAGTATAGGTTGCAGAATATCGGTAGATAAACATGCAAAGTCTCCGGCCGTAGAGATTGTTCATGCTGTCTCGTTTCGATCTTGATGCGAACATGCAGGTTTGCCGAGTGATTTCCCAACGCTTGACCGCTGCATGTTGGAATTAGCCGCCTTCACACGTGCCTTAATAAGAGTGCTGGACTCAACAAGACTGCAATTCCGTTCCCTCGGTTTTGGTTGATTTCCAAGATGCAATTGAGAATGTCCTCCTAGATCGCACGTTGTCTGCTCAGTCAAACCATGCAGATTGTAATTTGAGATTCAGCATGGTTGGGTTAGACGGTCGCCGCTGGGTTCAAACTTTAGTTCACAATGCGAAATGCCCACGTGGACTCTCGCCACGGCAACCTTCAATTTTCGAGATCTTGTGGTCATGGCTGCGAGCCGTGCAAGATTTGCCAAATTTGTTGTAGTTCTGACCCCATGCAAGCGAATCCCTAAAACGATAGCCCCTGCTGGTGGGAGGTGCCAGTTTCACCGCAGCAGCCGTTTGAGGTTCTTGCCCCAGCTTCTGTTTGAGCGACGGGTTTCAGTAGCATGTAAGGTGGAGGGCGGAGGCTGGATTGTCCTCGAAAAAGCTGCGCAGCAAGCCTGTCGCGCTTGAGTTTGGTTCCTGCTCAGTTACATGCTCAACTTAAAGCAGCCCAGTGCCCAGCTCTTGGCGGCGCGCCATTTTGTGCATTGATGTTGGGGTAGGGTTTATGGTAGTTCTTCACACCGCGTGTGCAATATCGTACTCGCATTGCGCGCTGCATTGGTGACGTGTGTAGTTCTTGTGGAGGTTGGAACAGAAGATCTACGTTTGTTGTGGCATGTGTCGTGGTCGTTCTTGGCTAAAGCGGTTCCCAGCACTGCATAAAGCTGTGTTGTCCAACTCGGCATTTCTCCGGAAACCCGGCCCTCATGAATTTTATTTCCTTCAGGATGCTTCACACCGTCAGCCTGCACAGGGTTGGCCTGATCCCGAAAGTTGCCGGGAGATGTTCGCAGAATGTTTGCATTCCGCGGTTACGTTGGGCGCTATGCCGCTACGCCATCATCCTTTAACCTGACCCGAACCAATCTAAGTACTACCAACCCGCAAGCTTCGCAACGGACCCAGTCCAAGGCTTGCTGCTGTTTCACGTGGCTGTTCAGGCTTGTGAGGGGAAAGGGGCCAGGCATAAGGAAGCACAGGGTCAAATCAATGATTTGAAGGGTGAGGTTTCTGGTACGTCAGAAGGCTTCTCGTGTTTTTGAATCAGAAAGAACTGCGTGGTATGTTCCGAGATTTTCGCTGAATTGCGGGTGGCGGGTCTCAGATTGCGGGGCGGTACAAACATCGTAGGACAGGCACGGTTAGTTCAAAGGTGAAGTGCTCTCCAACCCTTGGCCCTTTCCAACCTTTGCCCTTTTCCCATGTGCATCGAGAATCAAAATCTGTTACGGTATCCGGACGACGGGTGAGTGATGAAGCGCTGCAACGCATGTGTTGCTCAGTGGCATGGTTCGTTCTTCGGTCGGATTGGCAACAACGAGGAAGTCACAAGTCGTTTACAAGTGTGGGGTCCTTGTGCGAGGGTTTGAATTTCGCAGGAGGTGGTTCGTTTCGAATGTACCCTCCATGCTGGGCGGATTCGTACAGCCGGGTGTTTCTTGGGACCCGGAACAGCTGACGACATCGACATGCCTGGAGCCAAGCCTGCTGGAAGCTCGAGCATGATTCAACTCCCACATGCGTCCTGCTAGGCGTGAGAGATTGTTTTTTGCTTGCATCCACTAGGTGGTGTTTCGCAATATTTGCGCTCCTATGGGGGATGATGATGTGGGGCGGAGTCGATTCGCCAGCTCGAGACTGTGAACATTTTCCGGATCGAGTGTTCAGCAGGCTCCTCTCGAGCCCAATCTCGTCCCCTGTATCTTGAAGTCGAGGCGCTGTCTGGAACCCCGAAAGGTTTCGTAATCTCAAGCTCATTGCTCAAACCTGCGAGATGGAAGGCATGCTATTTTGGTAGAGATTCATTCGAAATGTGCAGCAGTGTGGTATACCATGTTTTGGGGGGTTCCAGCTGGCGAGAGGCACCAGGCACCTGTCCGACATCTTGTTGAGGAGCTTCGCCTACCTCTAGACTCTGTGAACTGAGTCTGAACAAGTTCTCCCGAATTGGGCTTCGTTGTGTGAAACCCGCAGAGTAACCCGACACTTCTAGATCCAGGTGGGAGTTAATCAGGATATTGGGTACAGAACCTTACCTTACATCCCAAACCCCAGCCATTGCATCCTCAGACGGGGTCAGGCCATTCTACATGGCTCCAGCGCCTAAGGCGCAGGACTGCGGACTCGAAGCAACCCAAACTGTGGTTGGTGCAAAGTTGTTTAAGGTTGGGAGTTCGTGATTGCGTGTTTGGAGGTGGTCTCGGTGAGAAGGCCCCAGCCTCAGCTAGGTAAAAACAACTGCGTGGCAACAGTCTTTCTTGTTACGACTCTCGCTGGCATTTGCCAGGCTTAAATCACAAGGAGCGGTAGCCAAAAAAAAGTTCACGAGGTTCCTGGGATTACAAGGCCGCTTGTGTTCTTGATGCTCCTGTCATTGTAGGGCAATCAAGCTGGAATCAAGCTGTTGGTATCGTTTCTCTGCTTCGTGCAGCGCAGACACTACGTAAGTACGTGGGTCTGTAAAACCCAGCAGTCATTACCATATTCTGGTGCTAAACCACCCAAGTCCCTATGCCAATGATTAAGTGGTGAAGGCCCCTGTATCATGCCTGCCAGCCCAGCAATTCTTTTGCATTGGCTTGAGTGCTGCTTTACGGCTTTGGTTTTCTTTCTGGACCCGGTCCGGCATTTCTAGCAGTCTGGCCTGGTGGCTTAGCTCATACCAAAGCCATCAGAGTTTTCTTCGTTGCTCGTGTGTTCTGTCATGACTTTCGTTTGCGAGGGTCCCGGCGCAACAAAACGCAAGATCGGATGTATCTTCCTCGACGTCATCCAAATTTTCAACAGAGCTTTTAGATAGCTCTGGACCTTCACGATTGGGGTCTTCTAACGGCCGTGTAGAACCTGCATCAGACGCCATCAGTTCATTCGCTCACGACAGCGGCGAGAGACGAAGCATTTGTGCTGTACGAGATTCTTGGGCTGGCTTCTGGTTCACAGAGGAAGGCAGGGAAGCGAACCTGGTCTGGTTGGGTTTACAGCTTTAGTTGTAGGTATTTAAAAATTCGGCAGATGCCATCCGAGTCCCTCAAGCGTTTCATGGAAGCTCGGCAGCGAGGAGCCGCAATTTTCCGAGCCAGCCCCTGAGGCTCGTGCGGCCACTGTATGTTGCTGTTGGCCAGTGGTTCTAGATTGAGTAGCAGGAAATGGTGGTGGCAGCAACGGCGTCTTCGTCGTAGCAAAAGCGTTTCAGCAACAGCGGCAGCATTCGCAGCAGCAGCTTTCGTGGTAGCAGTCGTCGTCATGCTGCTGCTGGTTGTGCCAGTGGCAATACAACATGTGGAGTTGCTCTCAGGACTTATTGCTATATCCCCATAGCAATAAGGTCAGCTTGCGGCTAGTCTGATAACAAGAGTGAGAGCGACAGCGGGACTGTCGCCTTGTCCCTGATTTCGCTTCTCGAGCTGAGAAGCCTAAGGCCTGTTCCAATTCACGCACACACACACACACACACACGCACACTAGCACATGTTCCAATGAGCGCGGGCATCATTGAAAGGCTATCAGGCTCATGCGTACGGTGCAGGATCTGGACTGGATAGGGCTCCGTCCCAACAGTCCCACCACTTGTTTACGATCGTTGTTCAGTTCTAGCCAACAACTGTTGTGCTTGAATTTGGGGCCTACGATCCCGAGAAATGACGCGTTGTTTGGCCTGTCCGGTAATCTGTGGGCCATCTTCTGGTCGAGCTGCATATTCAAGATACCGCCTGGGCCACACACGGACAGCTGCAAGATACTGGGCCGGTCTAGCCGTGGTTGTAGCATGTTGTCCTTTCCTGAAATGCGAAAGCATGCCGAAGTTGTGCCTTGCAGTGTCAAAGCTTGTAATCGGGATGAGGACTGCTAGCTTAGACCCCGCCAAGAAAGGTGCAAGCCGAACGGGGTCGGTGTCGACAAGCCTTGTTGATGAACATTGTTTGCGGGAGCAGATTGTGGCGAAGTTGTTTGGAAGCTTCCACGACGGTGCATCTCGGTGGAGGGTACTTACTACCAAGACGAATGCCAAGCCACTGCTTGTGCGATTGCCAATAGCAGTCTTTTTTTGACCATGGGCGCAGCTCGTAAGACATTCCCGTGGTGTGGGATTGGGGTAGACGATAAACTCCTTAGACCTCGGTTGCAGCCACGGACCTTCTATATCTCTAGGTCCGGATCCCTAGCTGAGATGGCTGCATCGACTAGCCAAAAATAGACTCCTCCTTCCGCCTGAAGGTAACGCACTGCCTCCCGTTGTCATCATGCGATGTTGATACCGATACATGTGTTAAGTGCTAATTAATGTGGGAGGCGATTACATCGACTGAAACTTCTGGAACAGATTGAGTGCACGTTTACATGTTTCTATGTATGGATCGGAAAGCTCATGTATGTGTGGGTCACAGGCGTGTTTTCTGCTCATCAGCATGGCCCGTGGAGCCACATTTCCATTCGGTAGGTGCCAGCTGTTGAGCATGGAGCCCTGAGCATTAAGCCGGTAAACCCTAAAACCCCTATATGCATCCCAAATTCCTACACTTCTATATGCAGCTTGAAAGCCCATGCGACAGGCTGTGAGCGTTCGTTTTTCCTGGCGCCGGTGGGCCGAGCATTGAGTTGGGTTGGCGCGTGCGGCGGTTTCTTAGGACTTTAGAAGCTGATGAGAGGGTTTTCACAATAAAAAACTCTCCTTGCAAGTAGAGCTGCTTCCAAGACCCAAGCCATACAGGTTCCATTAAAGAAGTCGTAGGGTTCATGCGGAGAGACTGAACAGGGGAAGCCTGAACTTGCAGACATGACAAGGTGCATGCATTTGTATGCGGCTATGCTGGAGCAACTGTCGTGGATTGTTTGGAGGTCCAAGCTTGCTTTCTCAGCCTCTAGAAAGTAAAGCCGACAGAAGCAAATAATCTTGAAGGGATTCTCAATGCTACGACGAACACAGAGGTTCCAAAGGTTCACAGCATTCCTTCGGGGTTCCGTGCAGTCTGCCCGCATTATTGCATCTGCTTGTTGGCAACAGCGAGTTTACTCATGCTCAATCGTGCTGCAGGCTTGCTGTAGTGTCATCATCAGTTCATACGGCTGTGCAAATGCTAGTCTTGTGATGTTCGGAACCTCCCTAAACATCCCACATCACACGTTGCAACGCCCTCGGTTCTGCAGGTGCAGGCGCTGCGGCCGGACTTTCCGGGAGGGGGAGTCGGCAAGCCGGCCCAAATTGGAAGGGATTGTATGGGAGAAGAGTTTGGGGTTTAGGCCTGAGAGTCTAGAGTGTGCGGTTAAAGGGTTCCGGGGCTCGGATTTGAGGAACAGGCTAGCACGGGAGGCACATAATTTAGAGCCTGAACAACTAGCAGCTGTTATCAGCATAGAATAATGTGTTCCAACGCTTTATGCCACATGCGAAGGCCCCTGTGTTAGAGCACTCCGAACCTGCATGATCTCGGCGAAGGGTTGGGTTATTGTTGCAGGTATGTGATTCCAGGCGTGTTCTCAGATTCCCGTGTCATGTATGAGTTTTGCACCAGAGCTTGTGAAGGTATGTAAGTCTGTGTAAACCGCTTTGGACAGGACAAAATCACAGAAAGAGTATAATCCGTGAAGAGTAGGCCTCCAGTGTTGCGACAGCCCTCGATACCACGGAAGGGCACGGTCAGATGCGGGTAATCGACACAGACACAAGTTGCCGTTTCAAAAGATGAAGCCGGCTGCAGCAAGATTTGGGTTCTTAGCAGGTTCGCATTTGCTATCTCGTTACAGCTAGTTGCTGCAAGCCCGTAGCGCTGGCCAAATCGTTCATCAACGAGTTACCTGATGCCTGTTGTATGGAATTCTGGTGGGTTGCATGTGATTGGTCAGTCCGACAGGGCATTGGGCTTGATGTGCTGGTTTTGGGAGGGTTGTCGTCGCCTCTCCGAGTCCTTTCCATACAGATTTCGGATGGCCCCACGTGACTGACCGCAGGAAACCTATGCGGGAGAGAGAGCGTGGTCTCATTGTGTAGCAAGCACCAGGCTCCAACTGTATGGACCCAGCTTGGCAGCTTGACCATGTGTAGATCTTTGCATTTCAGTTGCACGTATCTTCGGCGCAGTGCGGAGTTTTGAGCATGACTATTCCCGAAGCACAAGAGCAGATCCAACGACTCGTTCGACATTCCGAATGTTGACTCCTATGCACGAGCATCCTGAATCCCATTCCAGATGGCTTGGTTCTTGCATTGTCCAATCTGCTGTTCTCTGAGGTGTTCATGGGGCGTGACATGGCGTTCTGCAGCAAAGTCTGCAGACAAAAGACTGTGGGGTTGTAATTACTGTAGTTTCTAACACTTAGAACAGTTGCCAAGGAACACAAGCACGCGTTTGAGCAATTGTCTACTTATTTGTTTGTGCTGTATACCAACTCACAGATTTAGCGGTCGTAGGCCATGTTTTTCCAGCCCCTCGATTTTTCGTCATCGCGCCAGCAGCCATGCCAGAAAAATTGTTGGAAACGGCCCGCAGCAATTGACCGGGTTTGGCATGGAATATGTTGGAATGTTGCAAGCGAGTGCGGCACGCCCATTGCACACTTGTTGCTTCGGCTCCTGTTGCTATTCAGTGGGGCCAGATCCTTAGCGGACCCGAAAGCGATTTCAAGGTTTGGGATTTGTTTTGGAAGCGCAAAAGTGTTCCTGAAGATCCGGGTTCTTTTACAAGCTGAAGTCTGGGGCCGCCAACGTGTGTGAATAATTGCCCTTGCATCGTTTCCGCCAGACCGCACTGTGCAAAGTTCGCTTGGCCGCATTTTGCTCATCAGGGACACTCCGAAGCTGAGTGTATTTCCCTTGTCATGCCCGTAGTGGGTGACCGCGTGCAAATTCATGGCAACGGCAGTCCACCAGCAAGCCAGGCCGTCGGCAAAGCCAATAAATCATCGAAGATTCTGCTTGTGGGCTCGATGCTTCCACGCCTTGCTTTCCAAACGTTGGTAGCGCTAGACGGATTTTCGACGACTTGTGGAGACTCGCGCCACGCCAGCTTCGAACGTCTTCCACGGAACACAGTCTCAACAAAGCACGGCCTGCAGTTCCTGATGGAGAGATTCAGCGGACTCGCGACAGGAGGCATTGCTTGGAACCGTCCGCTTCGTGGGCGATCTCGAGGCCGCCTTTGCCCCCGGCGATGCTCGGCTATGCTGTAACCCAACACAATCACAACACACACTACTCTGTGGACATGCTTCTATTCATATATATATATATGTTTATGTATGTAGAGAGGGTGTGTGTGTGTGCGAGAGAGAGAGAGAGAGAGACAAGAGAGAAAGAGAGGGAGATAGACATGTGTGTATGAGACATGTATATATATATATGTATATATATATACACATACATATGCACATACATGTTTATGTGTTGGTTTGCTTTTTCGTGTGTGTAATTAACTAATCGCTGTTCCGCTTGCTTACACATACAGTTTCATGTTTATGAGGCGTAGCCCGCCTCCCCTGAAACATTTGGGCGTTGAACTGCACCTGTGATTACAAACTTGGGGTAAAACGGGCTGAGCGCTGCGTGCTCATCTATGTCGACAAGGAAATCGCTCAAAATGTGCGTCTACTTTTGAAGTCGGACTCCCATTCTCATTTGTTTCTGAACTTTCGGACCCGGTCGCATCTCACGGATGTTTAAGAGGGGACGTATATGCAGTTATGCAGCCGGGTCCCTAAGTTAATAATCAAGAACATGACCCGGACTAGTGTTTATGAGTTGTTCGTTTGTCCCCGATAGCGTTTGAAGAGGTATGCGTGCGGCCGGGGTCCAAAATGCAAGAGCCTTCACACGTGGCTATGTAATATTGCCGGACGTAGGATGACTGGCGGGCGGTTTGCATGGTCTCTGTTACATCTATTGTTGTTATCTTGCTCGGTTGTACGACTGTAGTGCTGGCAGGGAGGGTACCGCCAGCAATCGTAAGGCGGCTGCAGATTCGGTCCATTCGCAGGTGTAAGAAATTGCAGCTTCGGGGTCTGCTTCCGGCCTCTCATCTCGGACAATAAGGCAGGACTAGGAATTCGAGATCCAGGGCAAGCCCTAGCTCGAAACCAAGGGAGGGCTTGAACTGATGCTGTTTGTATTTTTGTGATGTTTTGAAGGTGGTTTGCGCATGTTTGGTTCTGAAGACTGAAAATTTCTGAGTGTATGTTTTCTACCGAAAGACCCCTTGCGGCTTGAACTCGTGCTCATACATAGACATACACACACACACATACATTGACATACATACATACCATACATACATACATACATATATATATATGTCTGTATGTATGTCTGTATGTATGTATGTATGTATGTATGTGTGTATGTATGTATATACACATGCCTACCCACATCTGCGCATAAATAAGTACATGCGCACTTGAGTTTGCTCAGACTTGTGGCGGCGGTGCACGCTCACTTTACGGGCTCATGTGCGAGACGCCAACTCAGGAGTGGGTCGGCGTGGAGCTGGACCGCCAGGCGGCTTGCGACGCCTCAGCAATCGCACTCCCCGCCCTGAAGATGACAAGAGCCCAAGATAATGCATACATGGATCCATTGCTGGGTCAGGGCTGGGTCGTGGATTTCAAGCCACTTAGTCATGGCATAGTCGTGGATTTCAGCTTCAGTTGTTCACATTTTACCCGATGCTTCGGACAGGTCGGCAAGCACAATGGCAGCGTGAAGGGCAGGACGTACTTCGAGTGTGAACCAGGGTGGCCCTGACGACATTTCACAGTACTCGAAGTGGTGGTTCGCTGCCTCAATCGTCGATGCTTGACCGAAACTGACTTGCGGACCTGCTCCCGACAGCCTGGCAGGCACGGGCTGTTCGTTCGCCCACACTCGTTGACCAAAGTCTCCGCACGGGTCTGAGTATGTCCGAATACAGACACTCTGACAAGATCCGGCCGCAACTTGCTCCAACACTCCGAAATGATGCGGGCTGTGGCACCAGTAAGAACCATGGAGTGCGAAGGCGCACAGGTTAGTCAGGCGTCTCAGTGCTGATGACACATCGTTTCACGACTGGGACTTCTGATTGTCCATATTCAGACGAAGCAGCCCTTCGCATCTCGAACCACAAGCCCACGGCACCTGGGCGCCCTGCACCCCCACCAGAGTTAAGCCCAGACCTTTGGAAGTCCCAAGCAATTCTTTCAATGCTGTGATGATCAACAGGTCGAGCCAGTCAAATCGGGACAATCTCCACGAGCAGCCCAGCAGGCCAATGCGAGTGGGAGGGGCTGCAGCTTTGCAGCGCAATCAGGTAATCTGCCTTCCAGTAGCAGGGCCTCGGGAGCTGTGCCCCGCCATTCCAATCTTCTTCCGGGGCTCAGGAGTTTGCTCTACTTCCCAAAGTCGGAAACAAGTCATGGCTTCAAGGGCAGTGGGCCTCGGGTCTGAGTGCGGATTAGCGGACGGGGAGTAGTAACAGCCCAGAGCACTGTATGAGTCTCGCAAGCGTGGCTATTGCAATCACATTCTAGAGCGTCGATGAGGGTAGGCCGCTGCAACAGCTGCAAAGTCAGAGACTTCTACGGCGTGCTAGTGAGGTTCGAGGGACTTCAGCACCGCACCACTGGGGCTGTCTCGAGCGATTCTGCGATGCGGAGTGCAAGCTTGTTTGATGTCGGGCTTGGCAGGGGCTGGAGACCTTGCAGGCTGTGAGATCACAGGCGGGTCTCAGCTCACACACTTCGCGTCATCCAAAGCAGGGTCTGAAGACTTTAGCCTCTTAGTAGAGTGTCGAGTCGAGGCTTTGGCCTCGATGTGCAAAGAAGGGCGGGCAAACCACAGTGCCATGTTGCACAACATGCAGGCTGTCGATTCCTGTCAGCGACGCTTGGGTTTTCAGTTGTCGGGGCAATGGCAGGCCCGTTCTGACTTCGCCTCAGAAGTGGACACGATGCGCAGACTCCTCGGCGGTCCAGGCCAGGACAGGACAATGAGGAGGGTAGCCCAAAATGAGTTCGGGATAATGCTGCACATGTGTTACAGCAGGAAGGATGACGTTTGAATTGAAGGATTTCTCTCCATCCGTAGGCTTGCTGTCACGAATACCAGATGCGGAATCCACGACCCGAAGATTCTAGATGATCGAGCCCGGTCGTAGATGATGTTTGTTCTGTTGTAAGTTCGACCCTCCGGTGCAAGATGCCGAAGCCTTCAAGTGTGGCTGCGGCCTTTCGGAACAGAGCTGTAGTCTTGCCCTGGAACGATCAATCCCAGTTCAGTGCTAAGAAGACAGCGGGCGTTGGTTTAGCAAACAGCGTCAAGGTCAGAATCAGTCTCTGAGTGTTTCGCCAATAAATAAAGCACTCTTTAGGACCTGTCAAAGCATGATTGTTGCAGTACTATCCGCTGGTGGTACCACAAGCAACAGAGTTCGGAAGTGGTTGGTCAGGTGGCGAGGCGGCGTTGGACCTGAAGACATCTTTAGAGACCCTGCAGGCACATCATCTTGTTGCAGTGGAGGTATAGAGAGACTTTGCCAGCGGGAGCTTGTTGGAAGCAACACCTTGGTTCTGTAGATTGAACGTGCAGGTGCCAGAGATCTAGATCTATTCATTCCCAGTGCCACATGGTGGCTGAAGCCAAAGGTGCGATTGGAACAACTTGAGACGAAGGCGAGGTTCTTCAATCCGGGAGCATGCATTTGCTGTGTGCGAGGGTGTGGATGGTTTGTGTAGGCTTTGTGATGCCTTGCAGCTGGTTCCGCCACGCGGTACGTTTCTGGTCAGGTTCAGCACTTGAGCGAGCATTTGGAAGCACGAATGCCGCACCCTTGGCATTCATCTTCGTATGGCGAACTTGCAGTATAAGTAAGAGCAAGGTCAGCTCCCACTCACGGAGGCTAGGTCATGCCTTGTGGTCTGGGTTCATGGATCCGTGAAGACCTGCCCCGCCACACTACAAGTAGCAAGTCACAAGGATGGGCATGCTGAACTCCAAAGTTGAGGAAGTGGCAGCCAGTGGCCTTGATGCAAAGCGCGAGGGGAGCTTGTGTTGCATGAACGTGCCAGTGGCGTAGGCAGGCAAAAAACAGATTCGATGGCAAGCATGTGGCTGGCTCTTGAGGCATTCGCATCACAGTGGGGGCCAACGCACCTAGCGGCAAGGATGGGCCGGTTGCATTGCAGCAGTGCCCAGTCGGAACGGCGTTCGTGAGCGCGGAAGGACCCACCGGGCATCGGCCCCATGGGCGACACCCAAGCCGTCGGCTCCTTATGTAGGCTTTAGAAAAACATGTCTTCATGAGTGTGGCTTTTCTCGGATCTTCATGACGCCAGGAGAACAGTCCCAAGAAGGACCATGCACCGAAGCAAACTCTTCGTGAGAAGGCGCCAAGCTCGCTGGTCCCTCAAGTGTTTAATGCATTACATGAACATTCTCGTAAAGACAGCGGAGATGCCACACCAGCTTTCCGGCACTGGGGACATGATACTGTCCTCTTCCCATTGCTGCCATGATTCCCAAACCCTCCTGCATTCTAATTGGACAGTTTCGCCTCGCCGACACGAAGTACGACGCAGTGATCGCGATGCTGCAACGAGATGAAGATGAACAGATGCAGTATGCAAAGGCACTGGAATTCTCCGGTGGAGAAGCAGCCTTAGAGACTTATCAGACCGTCAGCACCTTGGCCAGGCTTGAGTTTCTGGCGTTGCCAAGTTTGGTACAGTTTCAGCACTCTTGCAACTCCCGTGATAAACCAAACTAGGCATGCCCGGCTCCCCTTCAGCGCCAGGCAAAAGCCTCGAACGGCAGTATGGTTTGGAAGATGAGACGAAAGGTCTTCTTTCTGCTGGTGAGCGTCGGGCTCGAAGCATCAAGGCCGCGGGGTTGCCGGGCAGGGCAGGGACTGTTCACGCAGCGGCAGGCTTCCACGGGCAAGGCCCATAGTCGTAGTTTGCGTCAGGTGAACTTCCAACCCTTCTTTGCAACGCTCGACGAGCTCTTTGAATTTGCAAACAAGCACAAGCACCACTTCTTCGACCTAGTTGAAAGGGTGGCGAAAAAGACGAGGGCCACTTTCTTCAATCCGGAGTTGAAAGACCAAGTCCGCTGCTCGACGATTGCTGAAAGGCTTCTGCAGCTCATGGGGGCAGAGCTGAGCTAAGCTGAGGCTGTGTCTCTAAAGCCAAATTCAAGTACGTGGATAGCGCCGGCAGAATCGAGTGGTGCTGCCGGCTTGTGACATGGAAAGCATCGGGTAAAGCACGCCAACACCAAAGGGTGCCGCTCCGCCATTCTCGGAAAAAGATGACAGGTTTCCTGATCAGTTGTGATATGTTGTGATGTTCATCATGCCACGATGGCACTCCATTTCTCGTTTGTTGCAAGCTGGCGGAACCCCTATTTCGTATCAACAAACGGGCAAAAGGGCCTTCTCGTGTTTTGGGCCCGAATCAAACATGATTCCGAGTCATTCCGACGAGACCCGCGGAAATCGCTGTAAAACATGGACGGGATCCCTGCCTGAATCACAACCGATTCGAGATTGGTCGGACGATTCGGGGCTGTTTGGAAGGATGATAGATTCTATGGGGGTTACTTTGAGTGGATGTTTAGCACCCCAAGATAGTATCGCAATTTTCACGGAGGAGGGTCTTGCAACGAACGCGAGCACATGAACATGTATTTCCCTGGACGCCGAGTGCTCGAAGCCAGGCACAGACTCACCGACATCGTGCGAGACACGCTGAGCTACGAGAACTTGACGGACATGTACGACGGACTCCAGCTCATTGAGAAGGAGAACCAGTTGCTGTTGGGTGGCGGGCCTTTGTAATTACTCTTACTGCTGGCAAGGACGACAGCGTTGAAATCGTGGAGTTCAACGACCGGCCGCGGGCCCAGTTCGCTGCCGAAGTGGGCGACGAGCAAAGTTCTCCAGTGGATACCTCTGTTGAGGGGTAATGAGCAGGTATCAAACTCCATTGCATGGTGGGTATCGCGATCTGCAGCTCACACTTCGGGTTCAAGGCATTCTCGCTAGAGTGAGCACACTGTCTTGAGCGCAGAGAGAGTTTACTCTGGCAAGCAAGAATATCGTTTGCTGCAGGCGGCTTGGTCTGTGAGCTTCAGCTGAGCACGAAGTACATGCTCTTCACGAAGGCCGTCGCACCCAGACAGCTATTGTCAGGCGAGCAGGGTGTTTCATAATCTTGTTTGGGTGCCGTTGGTGTCAGGAGACCAGCGGCCACAGGGCCTTCGAGATCAAGAGACAACTCGTTGCCGACGTAGCTGCGAACAACGAGAAGGGATGTCGGGACACGCTGGACTGGGCCAAGAAAGCACCTTGCCAAGAAAGTGCCGACGTCTTGAGCAGGACCTAGGACATCTGACTCTGCACCCTGAAAGCAACATTCTTGAGGATGCCGGGTCAGTTATTCGCGTCCTGAATGATTGCGAGAACCCGTTGCTCCACAAGGCGGCTGCGCAGGGCAACTCCGATATGCTGCAACTGGGCGAATCACTTCTGACAAGGAGCCAACATCTGCGCTTGAGAGGTCACCTAGGGAAGCAGTGAGTGGCAGATGCCAAGCAAAGATTAATGTCTCCTTGTATTCTCTTGCTTCAAGCATCCTTCCAGCTCTAAATGAAACCTTGCTGAGGCAGCTCTTCATAAGGCATGGGGCGGATGTGAACCTCCAGGCCAAGGATACTCAGCGCACAGCCCTGCACGAGGCTCCTCCAGTGAGCAGCGCATTCACAGGATCCGCTGAGAGCCTGCAGCGATCGCAGGCGATGGACCAGGGCCATGCTTGCGCGGCCTGGGCCCTCATCTCTGAGGGCGCTCGACAAGATGTCAAGGATGCGCGGGGCCAGACGGCCCTGTTGCTGGGAGACTTCTCTGCACAGGGCGATTCTTCAAGTTACCGCAAGTACTCCCTCCTGCTTCAATCAAGCTGGAGACAATGGATAAACACAAAGGACAAGCCCGAGACGAAGCAGAGGTTTTCTGTTACGCCGTTCCTGTTCTGCTATTGCTCATGTTATGGGTGCTGTCTCTGTGTGCGTGTGTGTTGAATTGTGACAGAGTCAGCCACTCCTTCCCAGCTTCCTCGAACGTCAGTGTCTGACTTGTGCCCCAAATAGACTGGGGTTTACACCTGTCAATGCTTGACACTGCGCAATTGAGGATACCACTATCCCAATGTCAACGTGCCCTCTATGGTTGACGTTTCCATGACGTGTTCACTTTTTTGTTCATTCTTAATTAATGTTCTTCTCATGTGATCCTAAAAAATCGGTATGTGAGCAGTTGCAGTTCACGTGCCTTGTGAAACGGCGGTGCTCGGTGGACAATTGTCCACTCTACAACCTTTTCAGTCAATAAGTTTTCCAACCGACTAGATCGCAATGTCTAAACCCGTTCATGTTTCAACGTAGTCTCGTTCGCGTGAACCGGAGCAGGGACAGACATGTAGTAAGCACGTGCATCCACATGGGCACCGCAAGAGGGGCATGTAAATTGGGAAAAGGCTTCCAGGCCATGTACAGGCTCTGGAGAAAATCCGTTTTCCTGTTGCCATACCGGATAAGGACTCTTGCGGCAGCGTGTGCGTCCAGAGAGCGAGACGGTGGCAAGGCCGGAGTTCCAGTGCTGCTGACAAGAGTTGGGTTATGAGCCCGGATACGATGCTGAAATGAGAAGGAGGACTCGGACCGGAAAGTTGACTCGAACAGAATGTGTTACGTTATCACGCTGATCCTGGGGCCTCGACGCACTTCGAAACTTGAGACACCGGGCTCATAACCCCCCCCCTGGCGAGATTCCCAAACATAATGTTCCCTCGTCCCTGTCATGTTTGAGCTACAAAACTCAGAATGCATGCTTGCGAGGGGCCATGTGAATCTTCGTAGTGCAGCAACAACAACTGTTCAATAGCCATTTATTTTGACCATGTGCCACCGCAGTCAAACATGGCAATCTTCTCACGTGGTCTCACGGAGCTTTTCGTGCAGGTGCGTCTGCATGCTGTCACAGAGGTTGGGCGTGAAGGACAGCGCTTGAGACTGTTAGTGCATCGTTTAGCGGCTTGACGAGCTTGTGAACCGCCTCGGACTAGAAAGGTGTGTGCCAGTGTTGCCTAACTGATTGAACCCATCGTCCTTGTATCTCCACATCTTTTGACAGGAACTGCGATCGGCCAAGGAGAATTTCCAGCACACTGTGAAAGAACGATGGAAGAACAGTTCCGACCTGGTAACGGCGTGGACTGCTCAGTTGCTCCAAATCAGCGGTTTTCAGAAATCAAGCACACTGTCAAAACAGAATGGCAACTGTTCCGGCACGTGGACTTTAGAATGCGGCCGGATCTTGCTGCTCTTATCATCGTGGACAAACCGTGACACGGCACTCGATACTTCGGAAGCCAGCTGCCGCGCACAGCCCAGGGCCTTCGATGGCAACGAGGACAAGGTCGTCGAACTGCTGCGCAACTGGATGAACCCAAACAGCAAGACAGAGGACGAGAAGCACGCGTTGCACATGGCCTTGGCTCAAGGCCACGCTGCCGTGGTAAGGCAGCTGCTGATTTTCAAGGCAGATATTTGGCTGGAGGAGAGCGGCAGAGGCAATGCCGTAGATGTCGCCATCGAGCTTGCAAAAGCAAAGAAACCCGACTGTCTCAAGCTCCTGGTCAACCTCCACGAGCAGTACAAGGCCGGTCCTCAGCTGATGTTTGAGCCAACTCTACTCCTTTCGGTTGGAGATCGTGACGGGCTGAGCTCGCGTCCGCTGCAACTTCGAGGGGTCTGGAGTTAGAGTCTAGACTGTCAAGCTTTGGCGCAGGACGACCAGAGCGCTAAAGGTTGCAGCCTCGGCTTGCCCAGGTGAGGCGGGTTTCTGCTGATGAATGAAATTAGTTGTCGTCTTTGGGGTAAGGTAAAGTTGACAGCATGGTGATGGATCTGATGTTCTTGATGCTGAAAGGCTGAAGATCCAATTTGGATGTTTCTATACTCAGTTGTCGTGAGACCGCTCTTCGTAGCCGCGGCCTTGTTTCCGGGGCTTAAATGGCAGAGAGCAAAAAAAGCAAAGACATCCGCTCACCCGCACCCGGGAAAAACTACGAAACAATGCAACAGTTAAAAAGGAATGGCTGCGTCATCAGAAGAGGAGCTCCAGGACAAGTGCTGTACTCTATAGTATTCCTGTGCTGCTGCACTCCCAAAAACGATGTGAGGGAGATCACTTGAGCTTGGGTAGCAAGTTGGCCGTACAGCACTTCAAAGATCAATACCGCTTTTTTAAAATTCTGGATTGAATGAACCGGGCCGGGCTCATTATTGCAAAACCTGGCGATGGATGTGGGTGACTCTTTGTGAAGGAAGAAGTCAAAGAGATCGACAATAGAATTAACTGGCACTGTGTTTTTCGGCACCAGCACTGGACCAGCACCTGCTTGAAGAAACGGGGAAGGAAAGGGCGATCAAAACTGCGGCCGTGAAGAAGAAGTATTCGCGCTGAAGATCGAAGACCAATCACACTTAGATGCCAAGCCAGCGGCGTCGTGGAGCATGCTGGCCGAACAGCGGCACTCCGTAAGTTGAAAAATCATCCACGAAACCCCTCAACCCGAACCCGACCTCCATTTCCTACACCTAACCTAAGGGCACAGACCACTGACCACCCGAGGCTGCGAGGCATTTGCTACCGTTAAGAGCAATATCCTGGATCAAGAGCTGGTGCTTGTTCAACTTGCATGCGTGTTTGTTCAACTTGCAAGCTCATTTGCATCACGAGACTTGAACAAAAAATCAATCTGCATCAGTGTTGGCAAGAAGAAGACGGAGGGAGCAGGGATGTGACATGTGGGACGGGCTGTGCAAGCCTTCAGACTCAGGTTTGACCTTCTTGGCGTCGGTGATGAAGCACGGTACGGCGAAGCAGGTCGAACTGCTCGTCCACAACGTGACCATACAGCAAGAAATCGCCAACGACGTTCCTGCGGCTCTTCGTTTTCTGGAGCAGCTGAAGGCCAGGACGCTTGCGGGGACCGCTTGCGCTGGTTGCTTTGTGTTCGTTTCTACGGTGGGCGCGCAGATGCTCGGCCGAGTGGATGCTTCGGGGGGGGTCGGCCGAGTGCTCGGCTCCCTGCTGGTGGGCTCGGCGCTCCTCTTTTTCTCGGCTTGGGGATGTGCTACTGCTACTTCGGCACCTGTCCCAATATGCACCAGTTCAGACTGGCAGAGTAAATCATGCAGCAGGTTATGTGAAAATGAGCCGTGTCGTGAAGATAACACGCAGCAAAGCACGTGCACCTCCGTGTCATGCGGTGTTGTATGCAACTGTTTACAGCTGGAAGTTGGAGAACAAATGTTAGTCCTTTGCAGTCGGTGACCCTCGACTCCTCATGACTCCCAGTGCCAGAAGACAGCACCAGACAGCTCCGCAGGCGGACCGTGCACCGAAGTCACAAGGCAGTGCACGTTTGCGGGAGCAGGCCCTGCGCTCGGTTACCTCGTATCTGCCTGAAGCCTGTCATTGCGCAAGTGCTCAATCCCGACTGATACCTTGAAGTGTTTGAGCCTGCGTCTCTGAAGCACATGCAGACGCCACGACTGTCTCTTCCGATTGTCACGCTCCCTCTGAGCAGTTGTCTCGTTTGTGCAGTTCGGCCTGACGGACTCCAAGTACGACGAGAAGATCGAATTACTGGATCGAGAAGATAACACAGAAGCCCAGTATGCAAAAGCCCTGGAAATCTGCGGAGGGGAGGAAAATCTGACACACTTCGCGGGACTCAGCGCCTTGGCTGAATGTGAAGTTGCCTCAAACCTACTTCCCGGATTTACTAAGAAGGCACATAATCCGGGCATTCCCCGTGCCCTTCCGCTCAGGAAAGCAGCTGCAGAGCCTGTTTGGCTACAGTTTGCGCGAGGAGAAGCGAGATCTCATCATTGCTGCCGGCGAACGTGTCGCCCGCACCTGTAGTCTCAAGGCCACGGTGAGCTGGTGGAATGGAAGTGGCAGAGGGGCTGGTGTTGTCCGAGACAACGGGACGCAAGTTGCTTTCGAGCACGGGTTTCTGAGACGAGCCTGACAGCCTTCAAGCCATCACGATCCAGACCCCGTGCTGCCAGGTAAACTTCCAACCCTTCTTTGCTACACTGGATGAGCTCCTCGAGTTTGCGCACGAGCACAAACAGAACTTCTTCGACCTCGTCGACAGGGTTGCGCAAGCCACTAAGGGTACCTGCTTCAAGCCCCCACTGAAAAGCAAAGCACGCTGCTTGACTGTGAGAAGCGTGCTCTTTGCTCGTTCCCCTGCTAATGAGAGCATCTGACCTGTGGAAAAAATCAGGCTGTAGAATGGATTGCATGGCGTTCATATTTTACGCATCGGCGTGAAGCTGAGGCTGCGAGTCCAGGGCAATGTTTAAGTATGTGGACAGCGCCGGCAACATCGAATGGTGCTGCCGGTCTGCATTGAAAGCATATAGGGGCGGGCAAGGGGGGGAGTGCAGGAGACTTGCAAAATCCTGGTCGACCACTTCGGAAGTATATATACAACAAGCGGTCTTGGTCGTTTGCCTGGGTGAGAAGGACGAAGAGGCCTTTGTCACTAGACCTCTGATGACGACTAGGAGAGAAGGAGTCTGGTGGTTGTCGTGTCGCTAGTCGTCGTCGTACAAGTAGTAAACTAGTACGCAATACCAGCAGTAGAAGTAGTAGTCGCTGCATTAGCAGCAGCAGCCGGAGCGGGAGCAGTGGGTGTAGCGGTACTCCTCCGCCTCCCCTCCCACGACCTAGTAGCAGTAGTACCACTACTACTACTACTACTACTACTACTACTACTACTACTACTACTACCACTACTACTACTACTACTACTACTACTAACACTACTACTACTACTATTTTCAATTGAACGCTGCGCGAGCGTGCTCTGCGCTTTGCGGGCGCCTTTGGTCTCGTGCACTCGTGAAACTGCTTCTAGCATGCATCGTTCATACCTCTCTAGTCAGCTCAAACTTGACAGACTACTGCTACAAAAGCTTCCTCCTCCGACACCTTGGAGTGAACAGACGCGTCCGTCTGTGCAGCTGTCACAACAAGTAGGCCGTACCTCAGACGAAGCCGACACCTGGAGTATCCGTCTTGTGGCGTCCCACACGGATTACTCATGTTGAAGACAGAAGGCCGTAAGGGTCATATGCCCATGACCGCATATACCTGAAAGCAACTCCGAAGGAGTGAGGCTGTGGGCAGCTTGGACGTGGGCAGCCCTCTGGTGCAGCGAAGTGCTGTTTTAAGCAAGGTTAGCTCGCGGTTCACAGGCTTCCGAAGAGATTTGCTAAGCGTCGGAAGAGTTCCGAATTCCCAGAGTCTGTGACATAAGGGATCAAAGAGTCTGTGACATATCTCTGCCCTCACTGGTCATGACCTTTCGGCCACTGCTGAGAGTAACTGTGCCAGGACCACTGCTGCCACCAGTCCCAGTTGTCCTCTTGAGAGGAGCGAGCCTGCCTGGCCCACTGGGTTGAGGAAGAAGAGGAGGGGCCATCGCGCTGTCGCTTGCCCTCTGTGTCAGCCTCTTGCATCTGTGGGCGCTTGTTAGGGGCAGCAGCAGCCAGTTTGGCCATGCGCTTGTCCTCCTCGTGCCCCTTGTCGTGCTGAATCCGCATCTTCATGATGGAGTAGGCATTTTTGTCGGGTTTGACCCTGAAGACACGAGCTGGGAGTCCGGCTGATTTGGCCGTCTCATTGTAGACTGCCACGATGGTGGTGGCGATCATGTTGAACTCGACCCACGAGGGGAAATGCTGCTGAAAGGCTTTCTCGTCCCACATCTTGTTGAAGCAGGCATGGATAAGGCCATGCACCTTTGTGTCCAGCTCGCGATAGGCTCCTCCCGCGCCTGTGGCTATAGTGACCTTCCCATCGCTGGTGAGGACCCGCCTCACCGACATGGCGACGTCCCAAGTGAGGCCTGTTTGTGTCCTTACCGACTTGATGGCAGAAAACAGCGGGGGAACTTCGCGGAGTGCTTCCATCCTGGTAGACCAGAGGGTCTGTTGCTCATGGTTGGTGAGGCCTCCGAGAATGACTGGAGCCACCAGGATATTAATGGAAGCCAAGGCCCGAATCCAGTCCTGGTGGGACTGGGAGCTCAGCAGTTGAGCCAGCTCCTGCCGCGTGTATCGTACTGTCTGTTGTGGAGCCGGCTGTGGAACATAGCCGACGGGTTCCGCATTGGTTTCCGGAGGCTCATAGGCTGACGGGGGACGGGAGGAAGGAGGAGGGGGCGTGTGGGAACGCGCAGCGGCCTGGGTGGCAGGGGCAGGGGAAGAGGCGGACTTGGGAGGGTGCGGAGGGATCGGGGAAACAGGAATAGCCGGTGCGGGAGGAGGTGTTGCCGAGGAGGAATGCTCCGGAGGCTGAGGGCACGGGGTGGGCACCATGGACGGGGGGGCCTTAGCCGGGAGCGCTGGGGCCACCTTCGGTGCTTCCGCCTGGCTTGCCTTGAAGGCCGCCTTTTCAGCCGCTGAGGAAGTGAAAGGGCACGGGGGGGAAGGCGGCGGCTCAAAGCCGGCTGCTTTGTCTGTTCCTTTGGTCCTGGTACTGCTGGGGGGGAGAGGAATCTCCTGTGGGTGCTTTGGGGGAGGGGGAGGAGGAGGTGTGTGGGATGCCGACAAGACGCTTGGTGCCGCATGTTGTGACACCGGGTCATGCTTCTGCGTGACAAAGTGGTTTTTGAGGCCGTGGCCAGTACTGAACTGGATCTGTCGGTTATGCTTCCGGCAGTGGAGGCAGCACAGCCACATGGATCCTGATACTTCCATTTGTCCCAAGCCGCGGGGGATGAGCTCCAGCACATCCTGCTCTGTAAGATCTTGGTTGTAGTGATGGGTCTCACGGACTGTGGCCATGAGCGCCGCGAAGGAGTTGTGCTGGATGCTGTCTGCCACATAGGTTTCAATATCCTCCTGAGTAGGAGGAGGAGGAGCTGATGTGGCGGTTGCCGTGGTCTGTGACCTAAGTGGCTGTGGTGAGCTGTGCTCTTCAGGTCGATCGGACTGGATTTCCAGGGAGATGTCGGGTAGCTGGCTCTGCAGCATGCGATCGGTTCGTTCTTTGGTAGTGGGGTCTCCCTGAAAGCCCTTCATCCACTTCCAGCACCTGGTGTAGGCGACTGTCGTGTTGTTGGCTGTCACAAAGTAGTGGCCGTCGTTGTCGTACTTTTTGTTCTTCACGCGCTTGTCCCAACGCTCCGAGAACAGGTAGATGGGGCCAAACTTGGCGGAAACATTCCAGCCCGCTTGAGGGGAATGACCAAGGTCTCGACTCAAGATCTGCCAGAGAAATTTGCAGAAGATCATGTATTCCAGGTTCGCCTTCGCTGTCATAACCTGACGGCTGAAGGCGTGCTGTATGGCCTCCCTCATCAAAGGGTGCCTGGGCTTGCCATAGATGATGCCTTGAAAGATGTGATCTCCTTTGACTCCAATGGCCATGACCATGAACTCCTTTGGGAGTTGGCCAGGTGGGGAGGGTCACAGTCTGTGACCCACTTCACCTGCCTTCGTTGAGTGAGCTGTGCTCCAATCTGCTGCCAGAAGCTTCAGTACCTGTTCCCAGGGTACCACAAAGCCACATTTGATATCGACATAGAGGCCGCCGTGCTGGTAGTGGTAGACGTAGCGGAACACGTCCGCTCTATGAGCAGGTTGACTGAGGCGGTCCAGCAGATTGGAGCCGTACTTTCCGGCAAGTTGCCGCAGGGTAGCCCGAAGGATACCATCATCACAGAATTTGCGGGTGAAGCCTGCAAACATTTTGGCCGCAACTTGGGCTGGCTCCGGCTTGTCGTCGTGGACATAGGTCTGGAAGAGGAGGGCCGGGACGGGGGCGGCCTCCCATTCTGGGAGATGCATGAAGCGCATACCCCAGGGGCCATGTCCGTACTGCATGGCAACCTCTGAAAGATCTCGGACAGTTCGGCATTGCGAAAGAGCCTGGGCAGCAAGCATTTCGACATGCATGTCCTGCTGGCGAGCATTCCAGCCAGCAACCACGAGGACAGGCAGTCCTGGGGTGTTGCGCATTTCCTCAATGGCTCTTGTGACAAGTGCCGGGATGACGATGTCCGCAACATCGGGGCGGAAGTGGAGATTCTTGGAGTTGTAGAGCCATTCTACCCCTCCTACACCAGGCATCTGTGCCAAATCCATGATTTCCTGATTTGGCAGGTTCTTGTCCGCAAAACCATATTGGACCCTGCCGTCTATCAGGTAGTCATAATTGACTTGCTTCTCCGGGCGCAAGCTTCTTGACAGCGGAATGAAGCGAACGTTGATTTGTCCATCAAGGTGGCTCTCCAAAATGGAGGCCACCGGCTGACTCTGAACCGCCGCCTTGAATTTGTGCGGCCCAAAGAGGCCAAATTGCCAGTGGAGGAGCTCCATGATGGAGGGGACGCTGCTGGCAGAAATGTTGAGGGCGGCGCCTGGACAGCTTAAGACCTGTCCCGTCAGCAGGGGGAACACTCCGTACGTGTGTCCCCGCAGCATGTGCTGCAAAGTGCTATCGCTGAGCACCAGAAAGGGTCCCAAACTTGGAGGGGTGTCCATGGTCTCAGCTTTAGCTGATGGGCCAGAGTCTGTGACACGCGGCCAAGAGGTGAGCTGTGCTCTTCGCGGAGTCGCAGTTTGTTCCTAAGTCTTAGCTTCTGCAAGGCATGTCTTTAGAGCGAGCTGCTGTACTTCTGCTGCTGCCTACTGTGTCGACAGTTCGAACTGACAGCTGCGGTATGCATGCACTGCATTTCAGAGTCTTGTGACCAAGCACGAAGCTCAGGCAACGCAGGACGACTGGAGACAAAGAACATCAGCAGAGGGCACGCGAGCAAGGACTGCTGGTGCCATGTGGTAGCTGGGACCTCGGATTGCAGGAAAGAGCAAACGATGATGCAGCAGTAGCTGGGTTCAGGCATGCTGCAAGATCAATTTCTCAGGGCAGGTGGGCAACACATCTCGGACTGTGACTAGTTGGGTGGCTGTGCCACACCTTATCGGAGGCTGTGCCACATTCCTTGCATGAGTCGGTGACATCCCTGTGGCTCACAAGTGCTCAGAAGAGACTGTAGTAGTGGTCATAGAGAACACTGTAAACTTCTGCGCCTCTGCTGATTGTTGCCGTTTGCCCGTCTTGGTTGAGGGGGTTCAGGAACTTCTGCACCACGACATGCTTGCTGTGCTGAATGTGGATGGTGAGCTCTTCAGACGCGAGGTGCCACTGGGGCGTGTCAAAAGACTGGACCATGACGCGTAGGTCGAGAGACATTGCTGCCCTGGCCGTGCGGTGAGGACTTACAAAGAGCTTGTGCTGAACCAGGGGGAGCACTGCTGCGCACCAGGTTCTGCTAACCGACGCCATTGAAATGGCCGTCAGCAAGTCTGGTTGCGGTATCGCCAGTCTGACATGAACGCCCTGCTGGTCGTAGTCCGTGTCAACGTACCGTTGCACGAAGACAGCTAGGCCATCATATGGGCGGCGGGAGGCCCAGAGGCGTGCTTGCTCCTGGATTTCGTCCCTGAGCCGCAGTATGGGAATGAGAGTGCTGGGGGGCCTATATGCAGCGATTTCAGTTTCCAGCATTTCCCTGTCCAAACCGTAGTCCGAGTAGAAGTCCACAACGACCACTTCGGGAATGATGAAGGAGAGAGCACGGCGACATGATTCGGTGCAGAGAGAGGATGACATACGCTATGGTTATGGCTGGGCAGCTGAGAGCAAGCCGAGAAATGACTGCGGAGAATCCTACTTTGAGCACTGACCAGTGAGCCGCAACGCTGAGCCGCAACGCTGATCGGATTTGCCTTTTAAAGGACAAAAACGGCGCATCTCATGGTCTGTGACCAAGTGGCTGGAGGCTGTGCCATCTGACCTAAAGAGGGCGACGCAAGACAGAGGTCGGAATGAAGTGCACCTGCTCATAGTGGACGCTGATGGCCTCTCTCGAAAGGGTGCCAGCTTGATCCGGCAGAACTTCAATGAACACTCCTGCTCCTTGCTTTCGCAGATGGATGTAGGCTTTCCACACCCCAATCCAGGGTTTGCCGTCTAGGAGACGAGCGATTTCGGAGTACCACGCACGGCAGACCGCCGCAAGCGGTATAGCCTGTAGCAGATTCAGATTGACAATGCCGAGCTGAGCATGCACTCCATTGTGGTCGATCCTGAGTGTGTCGCCGATAATGGAGTACTGCGAGAAGGGGCCCGTTCTAGCCCAACGTAGAAGTAGATCCCGTAGACGATCACGAGTTGCACGAGCTTCATCATGAAGCAGGTCCAGATCGTTCCAGTAGGAGGCGGGGTAGGGCGAGGCGTCGTAAGAGTCAAGAGTGAGTACCCCTGGTAGAAGATGTATCATAGCGTGGCGCAGGGAGAGCCCATCCATGGCAGTTAGCGAGTCTCTTAGAGCCAGCTGACAGAAACTGGCAGGCAAGGGGCGTGCCGAGAAGTAACTCAACTCAAAGCGCACGCCCTACGAACTTCTACTTTTGCGGAGGATGCCCAGTTTTCAAGCCGAGAGCACTGTTGCTGGCTTCAAAAAGTTAGACTCCTTAATGGCACATTTAGTCCTGTTGATCTGTCTCATTCTGCAGGGCATCATAGCTGTCGAAGAGGAGCGCATGCCAGGCGTTGAAGCCCGAGGCGCGGTAAGCAGCGGCGGGAGCTGTGCGAGCCAGAGGTGAAGTGAGGTGCTCGACCGGCAATCTGAACGCCATCGAGACCGGGAGGCAGAAAATGTCCTGGCCTTCGCGAACCGACACTGAGCCTGACTTGTGCAAGCGTGACATCGCCACCAGAAGTTCCACTGTATTGATGCGGGCTTGACCAGTTATCATGGCTGATATGAGGTCATGCCAGACTCGATTAACAGTGGCAAGTCGTCGGACTTGTTTTAGACGCGGCTGCGTGACCTCGTAGACAAGATGCATGCCCGTCGGGTCCAGTGTGTCTGGCGCAGTTGGGGGGATGTAGGTGATGGAGAGGGCCGGCCAGTGATTGAAGCACTCTTGAAGAAGTTTCAGGAGACCCGTTCTGGCTGCTGTCAGGCTATCCCTACGAAAAGCATCTTCGGTGGGGGTGAGGCCTTGTCCTGTGAGGCTGGACTGGCTGCTCGAGTCATCGATGGCTGTTCTGTCCAGGTCCGTCAGCTGCAAGTAGAAGTCGAGGCTTAGAAGCATCGGCGTCAGGAAGTGAAAGATTCGCTGGACGAAGGCGTCTTCCATCAGGACAGTCTAGCGAATGGAGGGCAGAGCCGAACTTTAGAGCCTAGAAGGGCTGAAGAATTGCAGTGACGTTGTCACAGCGGTGCAGAAACTACATGTGCTTGCGTACCTGCTTTAACCGCAAAATACGAGCAGAGATGGTCAGAGACTGTGTCTCAGCTCAAGAGGCTGTGCCATTCGCGCGAACTAATCATCTGTGGTGCCTAGCGGAAGGCGAAAACCCAACTCAGTCAGGCGCTGTTGCAGCGTTGGTGAGAAACGAGAGATTCCTCTTACCGTGTAGGCCGCCAAAACGACTCGAGTATAGGTTTCCCATGGTAGAGTTGCATGCCACAGCGCATCCGCCCGGAAGAAGAGGCTGAGGCCACGAAGGTCAAAGCAGCTTCCCCGGATCATCCCCTGCTGGTGCGGGATCTCCTGGTAGTCGCAACCGTCAGGGTCTTCGATCCATATGCCGCCCTGGTCGCAAATTGAAATCGGGATGAGCAAAGTGCCCAAGGCTGCATTGCGAGCATCTTTATGCGGTGGGGAGTGCACATCTACCAAGACCTCGAGCGAAGTCCACTGGTGTTCTGGATGGCATGAGTACACGAAGGCGTTGAAGAGTCGAGTGACGTTGGGATGGGAAACCGTCTCCTTAAGCAGGCCAGGAAGAACTCGGCAGAAAGCCCCTACCCGAAATCGCTGGCCACATGAAGAGCCGGCCGCACGGGGAGTGCACTCCCATCTGTCGTGGGCTTCGAAAGGTAGGTACTGCAGAACCTGACGGACCGATGACCAGATGGAGAGACAGCGAGAAGTGATGCAGCTGCTGGCTATCTGCTCTGCCTTGGGTACCATGTGTGGCAATCCTCCGTGTGGGATGGGATTGACCAAGCAGCCTTCCTCTGCCTCGGAGCAGGTCATGGTAGTCATTGAATCGAGATATTTCTCGAATTGCTGCCACTGCAGGGGTGGGAGAGCTTTGTGTGCCCATGCCGTGATGTCATTGGAGGGCCATGTTCCCGCTGCCGGCGGCAGGGACACTTGGGCTTCCTCACAGTACAACTTAAGCGCCGAAAGAGTGAGGTAGTCCTCCATGTAATCTGCGAAGATCGCAGCGGGAAAGGAAATGGCCCGGATTGGGCCATCATCCTCGCCAGCCATTTGCACTAGCGCAAGAGGTGAGCCGGTAACCGATACTAAGCCGAGCTCAAGCAAACGGTAGCTGGATAGTGCAGACAACTGCGCTCAAGACGTATGCTCAGGTTTTTCTCGGGCTAAGGCCAGCGCTGTAGGCATTGGGACGGAGTCTGTGACTCAGGTAGCTTTGGACTGTGTCCTATTCCGCGACGAAATGGTTACAGTAGCCGCGTGGCGGAGGCTGTGCCATATGCCGCTAGGGTGGACTGTGTCCTTCGATTGAAGCCTAGTCCATTTCCGCCCAAATGCCCTGCAGCTCAGTAGCCGGTGTCGAGGGCGCTGGCTCGTTCGAGCTGGCAGCCGGGGGAGGTGGTGGAGGCGGAGAATGCTCGAGGGGATTCTCCAGCATGAGGTAGCCATCCTGGTTGCTGTACTTTTGGTACGGCAGTACCTCTGTGTACATAGTCCGGATGTGGCTGCCCATGGTCCGGAGCCTGCAAGCTAGGAAGAACCGAGCGTAAGCAGCAGATTCCTCCCAGCTACCGGAGTCAAGAGAAGCCCGTGTTGGATCTTCTGGCCCAAAAAGCCCGGATGCGTTGGATTTTTGCTGCCTGGGGTAGGAGAAAACGGCGGTGGCCAGTCGAATATTGCCGGTTTCTTCGTACAAGCCGGCTTGCACTGTGATCGAGGGATCTATGGCAGTCTCGTACCAGCTTCCTCCGGGAAAGGCAGATTCTGGCCATTTGGGTGGAGTGAGGCCAGCGAGATTCTCCCATTCTGCGAGCTCGACGCGCAGGTGTTTGGGGAGTTTTGGGGGCATCGGGAAGCCCGACGCAGTGTTGCGCCAACACTTGTTGCCCACGACTTCGACGGAGATCGTCTTGCTGAGCCGGTAGTAGTCGCCTCTGACGGTCCTGGTGGGACGCTCCATGAGCTCGTGAGGAGGACGATGAAGCACTCCTCCCTGGCCTAGGGCGCCGTAGCCCAAGCTAAGAGGATAGACACTTTCCCCCGCCGTACCTCCAAAATCGATCAAGACATAGGTGGGGGGGTCAAAGCGAACCATGATGTTGCCCATGTGGATGTCCGCGTGGACCAATTGGCTGGAATGCACTGCATTGAGGGCAGACCGGATGTCAGCAACGAGATTGACGACATGGTCTGTTGTCATGGAGGGGATATGGGCAGGGAACAGTCGTGGCAGTAACAGTGTTGGGCCTTGCTGCCAGAAAGCCTCGATGATGGTATTGATCGGCGGGAGGCGCGATAATCTGCTAAACTCTCGTCTGGCCATGTACTCTTCCTGCGGCCGCGTGACTTTCTTGAGCACAAAGTTTGCAGCACTGGAATTGAAGACCGCGCTGGCGTATCCCTTAGCGATGCTCTCGCCTGAAAGCTCTGGCGAGATGGCGGCAGTCACTTGGGGATCGACTGGTCGTCGAAGTCCAGGCATGTGGCTCCGACCAAGAGCCTCATGCACTCCATCAGGATAGGGAGCACGATACATCCCAGCGTGAGTGGGAGATATCGTCTGTGACGAATCCGTGCTGCACTGTGTGCTACCTGCCACTGGTAGCTTGAGCCCTGTGACCTGGTTACAAAGCAGCTGAGTGCAGATGCAGGAAAACGCATGGCAATTAGTTTTGCTCTCTGGTATCTGGCTCCACCGGCAGTGCCTAGTTCCCTGAAGATGCTTTCTTAGTGTCCTGTTCCGGAGCCTCATCAGTTCGTCGATGTTTGGGAGCTGGCGGTGTAGGAGGACGAGCCTTGCCCGAGGGCAGAGTGCATCGTTCAGCAGACTGAGAGCTGGTAGAAGACGCCGAGCCAGGGTCTGTGTATAGTTGCGAGGCCTTACGCTTGAGAATCTCGTCCAGCTGATGTACCAGATTCAGAAAGTGTGGGACTTGATCAGGACCCGGTAGGTCCGCAAAAAGTGTGAGATCCATGATGCTAGAGGCTCGAGCCAGGCTGGCGCGCTCAGGAAGTTGAGTAGATCGGTATGAACTGCTCTCGAAGGTCCCCCTGCGTTTTGATGCGCAGCTGGAACTTTGTTGAAAGAATCAGCGTGGCGATGCTAGGCACCCTGTACGAAAGTATCAAATGTGCAAGACTGACCAGGTCATCAGCTGTGCTGAGGGAGTTAGTGCACTGTGTGCTTCAACTAGGCCAAACTCAGGGACGGCCTCGAGCCTTGCGAGCCAGTCCTCCCGGCGCCTTTCTTCCCAGGCGCTCAAAGCCGTCGTGGGAGTCAAAGAGGGAGGCGAGAAGGGAGAGGTATGGCAGAAGGTCTGAGTAGATGGCCACCCTGAAATCAAGGATAACGTGCGTTTTGAGCTTGTTTGGCTTAGCTGAGCAGTGCACTATGTCCTGTGCCAGCTTGGTCTTGTCTGTGGTGATGTTGATCATGGAGTCAACCACCTTCAGTAGCTTGCCGTACTCCGTCTTGTCCACGTGTTCTGGGGGGTTGCCCTTGGTCAGTTCGTGGAGAAGAACTAGGGAGACTGCATTTGAGCACGATCCCTCGGGGTGAGGTTCTCCTTGGCGCAGCTTCTTCAAACCTCCCTGCCAGGATTTCACGGACGCAACTAATGCCTTCGAAAGTTGGTGGTCTTGGGGAAGTTTGTACACCAATGACAGCTGGTGTTGTAGTAGACTCATTTGGTCGTCGTGCACAAGGAATGCTTTGGTAAGCTCTTCCGGGCTCAGCGCCTGGATGGCACCTGATTGTGCTCTAGGCTGGGTGCCTTGCCCGAGCCCTGGGACCGCCCCAGGTCCTTTCTGTCTCGGGACAGATTTGCGGCGCGGCTGGTCCTGTTGCCTCGGCAGGGCAGCGGCCTTGGCCGCAGGCGAGAGAGACTCGAGAGGAGGTTCTTCTGAAAAATCCATTCCCGAAGCGTCATCAAAGTCCGTGCCGTTTCGGGAGCGTTTGTGCTCCGGACTCTTGACTGCGACAGGGGAAGCGGTCATGCCGGCCTAGTAGTCGGATTGGAAGCTATACAAAAAGAGGGCGAGCTGATTGAGAGGAAAAGGAATTACGGTGTGTGCATGTCCGCGTGCGCTCATGACGCACTTGGCCTTGACGTGAGGCGGCCTATGTCAACTTCCAATTGACTATAGGCTTCTCACGCACGGGCGCCCTGCGTTGCCCTCGAGGACGAAGCTGGGCCGGAATGCATCACCTAACGATGATGCTAGCGGATTCGTTGCAAGAAAAGCATGTAGACATTCCTGGAGATGGACAGGTTCAAGGCCGCTGAGGCCTTTTCCGGGAGCCTGTAGTCGTCCGAGATCCAAACCTGAGAGTTTGCATCCGCAGGGTCCTCCGGCCAAAAAGCGCGGTAGTGCCCAGAAGCAAGGGAGTCCCCAAAGTGGGCAACTCCTGCTATGACCTGATAAAGACGCTGGGTTCGATCGTCGCTTGAGGTCCATACGGGCACCGTGGCGCGGCCTGACCAAAGGCATGGCTGAGTGTTCTTGACTCCATCCTGCCAGCGGCAAATCACAATCGCTAGGAGTTCAGGTGACCAGACAAGCGCACGGGTAAAGGTCTGGGATTCCCACAACCGTAAGCAAGCAGATAAAGACAAGGGGCCGGACGGGAGGGGAAGGAGGAGAGGGCTGACTCCCACGTCTGAATCCTCAACCTCACCATCTGTACGACCCTGCCACTGTGTTTGTTGAAGGGAGCCTAAAGGCTTAGACTGCATATGTAGAAGCAGCTCTGAAACGTCGTGCTGTCTGCCGTCCAGTCGCCAGCCTGAAATGGCATGGCGAAATTCAAACAGGCCGAACAGGTTCAGTAATCTGGGGGCTCTCTCGTCTCCTAGATGGGACAGGACGGACTGGAAAGCTCCTAGATCATACCCAAAACTCGAGATCTGATGCAGAGCCTGGAACAGAGCATTAGCGTAACACGAGTTTGACGTGTTAGTCAGAGCGCGCTGGTGCACTCCTTCTGGTCGCATTACCGCATGTCCAGGGGACTGCGAAATGGACTCCTGCTTGTCTGTCGGGGGTTGACGAGCTGTGCTCGACTGATTTGAGGCTGTGCCATTCGACCGTGACCTAAAGAAGTGGGCTAGTGACTTCTCTTGGGGCTTGGAGGGGGGAGCCTTAACAGCTTCCTCAACCTCCGGTTGCCCTCGCAGCCACTGCGTGCTAACCTGATAAAGTACGGGGCATTGCTCCGGGTGCAGTCTGCGATCGTAAACCTTGTAACCGCAGAAGGAGCACGGGTGTCCCTTGGCAAGGTGGGGCGAGAAGCCCTGGCATATAGAGACTGCACGCTTGTGTAGCCTTGACCAGTCCTTAGGATGCGCCTGACGGAAGTGTGACTTGACTTTGGTGTGATCGAAAGTCCAGAAGTCGCACGTGAGGCACCGATGGATCAGGACCCGGGCCTCCGCTGTCTTTGAGAGCACCGCTATTCGATGTTGTGGGAGCTGAGCGATGTCCTGTCGCAGCTGAGAAAGGATCCTTACCTCAGGATGACTTGAGAGTTTGTCCGTCGCGTTCAGAGTTCGAAGCTTCTGGGGTTCCGGGCATGCTCCCGACAACAAGTGGTCACGAAGACCTTTCCATTGATGAAATTTGTGCATGCAAGCGGCGCATTGCGGCATCCCATCCACCGCGTGGAGTTGTCGATCGAAGCTTGATGGTACAAATCGGTCAATGCTGGCTGGATGCACTCGCGACTTGTGTAAATGTAATCCATTTGCTGTCTCGAAGGAGGCATCGCAGAGTGTGCACGCATGTAGGGCTACAGGGTGTTCAGCTGCTTCAGGGAGTTGTGATAGGAAGTACAGCTTGTCCCGGATGACTTGCAAAACCGAGTGCTCGGTTGTGATGTCTGGGCTTCTGGCTGCGCGTCGCTCAAGTTTGCGGAGTCTCTTCCTTAGCTTGATCTGCATCGCTTGAACCGGGTCCTGAATGCTATAAAGCTGGAAGAGATCCTTAGTGGTGATGCGGCTGGTATGTGCTGGCAAGTTCAGCACTGATCGCACCTTGTAAGCATGCCAACTACGTAGCTGCTTTGCCGACTCCTCACTTAGTCCGACGTCTGAGAGGCCTGTCGTCAGTGTGCTCAGGACTGTGCTTTGCCAAACCTTGAGTCTCGACATGGTGCTCGCATACCTACGATTGTAGACAAATTGGCGGACTTGATGCAGCTTTTGCTTTGCCTCCCCTATACGGTAATGCAAGGTCTGCAGCTCGAAGTTGTTGTAGGAGATCATAACCCCCAAGTACTTGCTACAGGAAACCCACTGGAAGGCGGGGAACGATTTATTGGGCCCGATGCGCCATCCTCGAACCTGCTCGCCCTTGGAGTTTGTGATCCAGCAGCCGTGTTTGTTCATCACGTTTTGGGATTCTCTACCCGCTAACTTCACCAAGATGACGCACTTGCTAATGTTGACTCGTAGGCGGTGTTTGCGGACCTCCTCAAGTAACGCTGCGATGAGCGCATGAATGGCCCTGAGGTCCTTGTCAGAGCGGATAGTCCGATGGAGCGTGAGATCATCGGCGTATCCTGTCAGAAATTTCAAGACCTGCTCAGCACCGAATAGGTCAACCAGAGAGCGGAAAAGGTCACCTGTAAGGAACGAGAAGAGAGTGGGGGCGAGCTTACATCCTTGTTTTATGCCTGCTGTGGTTTCAACAGAGGTGGAATCTCCCTGCGCGTGAAGGACATAACGAGACCCGTCATGTAGAGCCTGAACGAGGTGGACTGTGTCCTGATCGGCCCCTTCTCTCTGAAGAAGGTCGATGATCTCTTGGCGAGAGACTGTGTCAAACGCTTGGCTTAGGTCAAGAGCAAAGGTGAGGCCGCCAACTAAGGCTGGGGCCTGTGTGCCTTGTTGCAAGGCATGTCTCGTGGGGTGGGCCTGTTCTAACAGAGATCGAGCCTCACGCAAGTGATGCACCACGCGTTCTAGCGCGTCTGACAGCCCCCGACCTGGTAGATAAGCGAACTGTGGCATGTGCTTGAGGAACGAGAGGGTCAGTGGTTGAAGCGCTTCTCTGGCCGCTCCCGCCAGTCCCTTAGCGTCAGGTCTAAGGATACCCAAGGGTCTCAAGTTTGCTGGTTTGTCAGAGGGCTTGCCCGGCTTGGGAATTAAGCAGAGATCAGCGTCTACGAGGTCGGATTCTAGGCTGTCCTCGGCCTGCTTGGATGCTACGTGTTTTGAGAGGATCGGTGCAACGATGTCGCTACACAGTCTCCACACAGCCGCAGGTGCCGCTCCGTCAGGAACAGCTTTATTAGGCTTGATGGAATGTATGTGAGCTGCTAGTTTGGGCGGCTCCAAAACAGGGAAAGCTCCATGCATTGTCCGTAACGGAGGGTGGGCCGCAAATACCTGATTGGCATAGTCCCTGAGGGCTGCTAGCTCCTGCGCTGGACCCAGCAAATGTCCTGTGTTGTCCTTTAGCTGAGCTCTGCGCGCAGGCTGCCAAGGCTGCAGCTTTTTGAGGGTCTGAAAGGAGATATGTTGGTCACCTTCAGCCAGACTCGCGTCCACCTCCGATATGAAACTCGCAATCCTATCTTTCTTTGCTTGTTTCACAGCCTGGCGGTGTGCCACTTGCGCCAGCTCAGCTTCGGTGTCCGGCGGACGTGGCGTGTTCTGATTAGGAGGCTGTGCCATTGCTTTAGGTGACTCGATCAGCTGTGCTGAGGGAGCTGTGTTCGCAACCCTGTCATGGGTGCGGGCCCGCCACATGCGACGGGTCTCCAACTCCAGCGGGATCGGTCTTCGTTTGGGAATTTTTGGAAAAAAGCGTTCTGCACCTTCCAAAAGCAACGCATTCCATGCCTTGGGGTCCTGGCAGGTGTCAATTCTGGAAGCTATCCAGCTGTGCAGTGCCTTTGCCGTCTCATCCTCCTCTCTGACCGAGGCCTGTAGAGCTAGTGAATCGTAACGGCGCGTGCTGGGCTTATGGGATGGGAGCAGCCAGTGATGCTGGAAGGGTACGTCAGCTTTAAGCGGGTAATGCCCTCCTTTCTTCCAGCTTCCCAACGGGCAGTCCACCCAGGGGGCTGACCTTTTTGCTTTGCCTCCCGCCGTAGATTCTTTGGTTAGAATGAAGTCAATTTGCGACTCCACTCCTCCTTGTGAGAAGGTAGCTATATGGTCACATTGCCAGGTGTTAAGGGCAACCAAACGCAACCTGAGCAGCAGGTTAAACAAGTTGGATTCGTCAGGGCGGTCCTCAGTGGGTGGCTTCACGTGCGTTCCCACCAATGGAGAGCTCGGACGCAGGGAAGTGTTAAAATCACCTGCTACAATAAGGGAGTCCCTCTTAGGCACCTGCTTGATCACCTTGGACATGACAGATAGTACCTTAGCACGGTCATCCTTATTGGACTGGATGGTCTTGGCAGAAGACCAAGCGTGTTGGTACACCGGGACAACAACCAGCCGAGTACCTGCAATGTCTGCACGAGCTTCTAAGACCCTACCCGGGCTCCACTCCTTCCAGCGTAAGCTCTTGGGGACGAACTTGGGCGAGAATAGGATCATGACTCCATCAGCGCGAGTCGTGGATGGAGCTCGCGGTTCTTGCCGAGTGTTACGCTTCGCAGCTTGTTTAGGCCGGGTGTTTGGTTTGGTAGACTCCGAGGCTGAGGAGATACAGTACCACCCAGAAACGCTGAATTCACTGGTCTCAGTCCAGTGCGTTTCCTGTAATATGAGGACGTCACAGTGATGAGAGGCTTCAGCTGCTAGCCACGTTTTGAGTTCGCCCCATTGCTGTTGGCCTAGGTGTCCCGCGTTCCACGAAAGAACTCGAATGGATCTTTCCAACCGTCCTGCCCTGCGGGAGGCTGTGCCATATGCAGGGGAGTCAGCAGTCTGTGACTGAAGCTCTCTTCGAGTGGGTGGGGGGCGTACCCCCAGACGATCAACCAGGGTAGGTGTCAGAACCTGCCCTCGATATGGTACGGGCCCGTCACTACGGACTGTCCTTCTACATGCTGTCTTGAACGAATTCTTACGAAGAGATGCAAAGTTTTGTGAGTGCACTGGCAATTGCGCCATCCGCTACTTTCGTCAAGAGACAGAAGCCTAATGACTCCCTCCACCGCGCGGAGGTGGAAACCCTACCGCCTACCCAGTGTTGCAATGTTTTAAACAGAGTCTGGGCCCAGGAATTGGGACCTGGCGGCTCAAAGCAGCTCCTGTGAGAAAAGGGAGAGGACCATGGCGTAGAAGGAGGCACAAACCTTTACTGTTCAGAAAAGGGCCCGGTTGGAACCTCTAGCACAGCAGTTGCGCCCCAAGCCTGTTCGAAACCTCTCATTCAGCGCGGCCGCTTGAGCACTTGTGGCGGCTACTACTACTACTACTACTACTACTACTACTACTACTACTGCTCCTGCTGCTACTACTGCTACTGCTACTGCTACTGCTACTGCTACTACTACTACTACTGCTACTACTACCACTACTGCTACTCCTACTGCTACTTCTACTGCTACTGCTACTGCTACTGCTACTGCTACTGCTACTACTCCTGCTGCTGCTGCTGCTGCTACTACCACTACTACCACCACCACAATATCGGTTTGCAAACTGCTTTCAGCGGAACAGGCGAATGTGCCTGGGAGAAGAAAGCAACCAACGTCGTGTTGCAAAAGTAGCTTCATGGTTCTGACCCTGCAGCTCAGGGTTGTCTGGGTTTTACCCTGGACAAGTTTGCGGGTGAATATGCAAAGCCGGTGTGCCCAGGAGCCGTCTTCTGCGAGGAACACCTGTGTGTTCTGTTCCTAGGAATTAGTCAAATCCGGTTCATAGAGCCTTCAAAGAGGAGTGGCATGAAAACTGGGCAGACGGAAATGGATCCTCACCAGTCAATGCCAGGCACAGACTGACTGACATCGTTCGAGACACGCTCAGCTATGACAACCTGGATGACATGTTCGATGGACTAAGGCTCATCGACGAGGAGCGGTGTCGGCAGCGTTGCTGAACAAGAGGTGTAACTCCATCTCGTTCGCCTGGCAAGGACAAAAGCGTTGAAATTGTGGAGTTCAACGACAGGCTACAAACCCAGTTTGCTGCCCGAGGGAGCAACAAGTGAAGTGTTAGGGCTTATGTTTTTGGGTGGGTTGGGAATAGGTATCAGACACCATTGGATGGTGGATATCGCGACCTCCAGCTCACACTTCGGGTGCAAGGCATTCCATCCACGGTCAGCAAGCTTCATGCCCAGAGAGCTACTCGTAGTGTTGACTTCTGTGCCGCAGGTGGATTGGTCTGCAGGCTGCAACTCACCACAAAGTTTATGCTCTTCATTAAGGCCGCTCTGCAGTTGCCAGCTGGGTGTGACATTTCTTGCTGGTTCCTCTTGCCAGGAGTCGAGTGGACTCAGATTGTTCGAGATCAAGAGGCAGCTCATGGCCGATCTAGCTGCCAACAACGAGCTGGAGTGCCGGAAGACGCTCCACTGGGCTGGACAGGATGCGGAGGCAGGAAGCTGGCTCGTCACAGTTCCAATAACAGTGCAGGTTTCTGCGGTATGCTTGAAATTGCTACTATTGGTTCGATGACCACCATATTGCTGCGATGGTTGCTTCCATCTGCTACCGCTGTTGTCGATGCGATGCTGATGGTGATGAATATTGCGCTGGCACATGGTTAGGAAGATTCTTGTCATTGTAAGGACGTCGAGAGACATTCCCGACGGAGCTTTCCCAAAGCCCTGTGAAGCGGCAGAAGCTCTCCAAATCATCCATGGCCTGAGCACCAACAGTGAACCCGACGAGGCTGCACCCTAGAGCCTCTATCCTTTCAGACATAACAGACGAAACCGAACCCAATTTGAGAATAATCCATGGTGAGTACCGGCTTGCTAGATTGCGGTGCGCAGCTGTTTGGCAGCATTTTGGACAGGCCAGTCTGAAGGAGGACTGGAAGCCTCTCCTGCACAAGGCAGCGGCGCAGGGCAACGCCTGCATAGTGCATCCTGACTGATGTGGCTCGACTTGTCGCGTGCTGTGTTACGCAGGAGCCCACAACCTGGTTTCTGGGAGCCGATGCATAGGATAAACCGCTGCACAGGCAATGCCATCCAAACCTCCAAAGCTCATTCTTAAAGCATCGGGGCCCTCGACGGGTCAGTGGTCTAAGCAAGAGTACCAGTGAGATGCCAAGCAACAGTGCACTCTGTTAGTCTTGAGTGTTGGCTGAAGCCTCTTTGGCACCACACCTCGGGCTGAGGCAGCTCTTCCTTCTTCACGGAGCGGATGTGAACCTCAGGGAGAGGAGTACTGAGCGCACAGCCCTGCACGAGGCCCCGTATCTGGCGAGGCTCTTTCTGAGGTGTTTGAGAACAGCTGCGGCATGGATCCTGAACCCTGGCAGGCGATCTCTCAGGGCCACGCCTGTGCGGCATGGGCCCTGATCTCGGCGGGTGCGAAGCAAGACGCCAAGGATGCGCAGGGGCACACGGCCCTCTTGCTCGGAGACTTCTCTGCATCGAGCGATTCTTCAAGTTACCGGAACTGCACCGCCAACCCAAACTCCAACTGTCAAGAGAATCTTTCGCGGAACATGCCTAGCCGTGCCCCAAAAGCTATCTCAAGACTCGATTGGCCTGCAGAACCAAAAGCTCTGGAAGTTGCAGATCGCTTATCCACACCGTCTAAACCCCGTATTGACTTGAGGCTTAGGATTTGCTTTTGTTCGTGGTGTAAGACTTTGGCATCCAGTAAACAGGTGGGATGGTGAAGGGGTTGTGCCGGCGACTGCGGTCTAGAGAAGACCTCGCCCATGATACGGACCCTCACATACCGCACTTGCATTTAACAGGAAGTGCTCGGAGGCTCAGGGCATCTCAGGGGTGGCTCGGACTTCGGGGATCCTGATCGCTGGCTTTGCTCGTGCTTAGCTCTTCAGAGCTGTTCGGCGCTTGGTCTCAGCAGGCAGCTATGTAGAGGGTTTTATGGGGACGCAAACTCCTCGTGCGATGATGCGTGCCGTGCCTTGCAAGGACTCTTGCAGCAACGTCAGGATCCCGAGAGCGAGGCTGTGGGGAGGCAGGCTTCCAAAAGCCTTCGAGCTTTTGGTTCTGTTTTTCCCTCCCCGCAAAAGCTGCTTCCTCGGCCGGCCCGACCAAATGCGCACTGCGACTGTGCAGGTGTGTCTCCATGTTGTGGCAGAAGCTGAGCGTGGAGGACTGGCTTCAATTCTTAGAGTGGGCGAAAACTCTACCACAGGGCCACCAATTAGGGAGTGGTGCTCTGAGCAAGACGGGCGGACACTTTGACGCTTAGGAGCTGCGCCGAGTCAAAGAAGAGTTGAGCATGGAGGTGCGAAGACGGCTGGTGAACAGCTCGGAGCTTGTAGTTGCGTTGGCCGCTGAGTTGCTCTGCCCAGACTCAGCCAGCGGGTTGTTGTAGATTCAGCTGGGCATGTTCATGGTCGGCAGCTGAGGGCCTACGACGGCAACGTGCAAAAGGTAGTCGAACTGCTGCGCAATTGGGCCAACCCGAACAGCGCCACCAACGATGGGAGGCATGCGCTCCACCGAGCGCTGGCTCAAGGCCATATCGAGGTGGCCGTGCAGCTCCTGACCTACAAGGCAGATATTTGGCTGGAGGAGAACCAAAAGACTGCCTTGGACATCGCCATCGAGCTTACAAACGCAAGCGAAGAACCCGCTTGTCTCGAACTCCTGGTCGACCTCCACGAGCCGTACAAGGCCTGGACTCAGAACTTGAAGACTTCTAGCTGATGTGGCCTAGCTTAATCGCCCAACAGGCCGCACAATTCGCTTCGGTGGAGGACAACAAAAGCGATGCACGTTGCCGCCTCAGTTGGAGTGGGCTTCGGACCGCAATCCAAGTTGGAGTCAAGCCCTGCATGGCTCGGTTGCGGCGGTTAGAGAGTAATTCCTGCATTCCCGCAAGTTCCTGTCGGATGGAGTGCAGAGGATGGTTGAAGGCATGTCCTCGCCTCGAGCACACATTGGTGCTGCAGGTTTTCTGGGGTTGATGATAGAGCACGGCCACACAGACTTCTTGAAGAAGCTCCTTGCCAAGGGCGTGGAGAAAGCAGCTGGCCCAGTGACCTGTCATTGGACACTGCATGTTTGTCTGCTGCGGGACACTGCTGAGGATGCCAGAGGCGAGGATGGCCTGGGCCCTGGGCATGTGCAAGGAAAGGTCTTGGCGAAGGAAGAGCGCACCACGAAGCAGTGCCCAAGGAAGCACCGCACTTATGGTTGCGGCCAGGGAGGGCAAGACGGATTCTCTCACCGAGCTCCTGGAGAGAGGTGCAGAGAAGGCTGGAGCTCCTGTGCAGCTGTGCAGGGGGGGCCTTAGCTTGGCTGAGGACAGTCAAGACAACGACGGCCACGGCCTCGGGGACAAGCTGCAGCCACAGAGCCACAGACTCCTGCTCGAAGGGACCAAGAAAGCCAGCCCTGAGGCCACACCGCACTGATGCTGGCGATGCAGAGTGGCCATCAGGAGTGCTTCAAGGAGCTCCTTGACCGGGGCGCCAAAACGGCGACCTGGCATGGTTGGATGCGGCCATTGTATTTGCTGCTCCTCCCGTTGTTTGGTGCTGATTTGATCACAACGACGCGTCTTAGGGCCTGAAGAACAACGCTGGCAGGGGCCTCGAGCCTTTGCCTGCCCTTCAAAGAAGTCTCTAGCCAACCTCTGCACTGCACCCGTGCCCTGGACACACGGTTGTGGTGCCTGTTTGCCGTAGGCAAGACCGTGTTCGAGCTGTCCGCCCACAACACGAAGTTCCAGAAATTGCTGGGCCCAAGCCTCATCGGGAGCTGCGCGATCAATTGCTGTTGCTTTTTTGTTTTGGCATGTTACACCAGCAACGAGTCTAGGCTGGAGGGGAGGTCCCTGAGGTCCCTGCTTTCACTTTTTTCGAGCTTTTGGGTGGGAAGACGTTTTCGTCCCACAAGCACAGGGGCTCGTGACACCTTTCCTTGACACTTGAGAGCCAACAGAAGGAAAGGGCTTTCCTGTTGTTCTCCTGCAAACTCACCTCATCAGCTACACCTCCTTTTTTCCTCCTCACACGTCGGGTCCAGCGGTGTGTGCACATCTGAGTCAGGGGTCTACAGGTTCATGCCTAGGCCTAGTCCATCCCTCAGGAATCTCCCCCAGTTGAGGGCCTGCAAACGGGACGGGCTCTAGCTGCACAGGATGGACAGACACATCAACTAGCTTGGCCAGGACACGGAAGGAAGCCATGGCACAAACCCTCGCTTGGGAGCTACGTCTGAGGTCCGACAGCCCTCGAGGCTTGAGCTGCTTGAGCTCTCCGGCGGAGCTTGTCGCTGACGGCCGCTGGCAGTGAGGCTGTCCAAAGCCTGAATCTGCATTTAGTCAGCCGCGCCTCGTGGACCTACCTGCATGTGCGCTCAAATGGTTTGCTTGATCTGACTGTAAAGTTAGAAACATGGGCATTTATCTGCTCGTATAGTATTCGGCGATTGTTGGAGTCACATTGAACACTGTGACAGCCCCTTCACACATATCATGCTTGCCACCGTAGACCGTAAACCCGGACGAACCGTGCAGAGGGGCGTTTGCAGATTCATTTATCCGGCACGTTTCCGGAACCATTATGGACAATGCGGATGATAGGAGCTTTCAGGGACGGGGGCCTCTCTGAACCCGAAGATCGACAACTATACGAGAGGACTACGAGCAGATCTTATGCAACGAACACCTAGAACGAGCCTTCCCATTCGTTACGGAGTCCACTCGTGTTTCCGGGTCTTCGGAGGCCGAGTCCGAGACTCTCGGGGCAAAACGTGGCAAAGCCATGCGGAACAGTTAGAGGCCGTTTCCCCGATTCCCTGAAGGGCTCAGAGTCTGGAAGGCGACGGATGAGACGAGACAAAAGACCAGGGCGGGGCGATGGGTCTTTGTAAATCCAGTTTCCGGAGTGCAAAGCCTTTACCGCACCTTGTGCAGCTGGGTGGCTTTGATCGGAGATGATCTGGATACTCTGATGTCAGGGACAGAAACGGGCAGCTTCTGTTGCACCATGCGTGAGCAGCCTGAGCTTACAGTTCTGGTATAGTATGATTCAACACAATTTATTCATGTTGCCATCCTTGGAATGATGTACCGCTTTCAAAAGCCAAGCTACCGCGCGTTTGATCATGAAAGCTAAAGCACAACCCTCGCCGGTCCGATTCTGAGCCTTCACCTGTTGGCTCAAGGTGTACTGAACCGGAAGACCTGGAGGTTCAGGTTACGTAGACCGTATACCCTATACCCCAATCTAAATTGTGGCTTTACTTTGCAAGTTCCGGGTCAGAACCTGGTGCGTAAAAAATTGCTGACTTACAGGACGAAAACTTGCATCCTGCAAGTATAGTCGTATAACTCCAACAAAAACACCTCCAAGTCCAGGATGTGTGCATGGTGCGATTCGGGAGCTTTTGACTGTGACTTGACTTGATATCGCTGGAAAATCTTAGTGACTTGTTCATGCTCGTTTGGGGTCATGATGGGCAAGCCTCGGATTCGACATCTTCGGTTTGCAGACATCTCGCTGCAGTATTTATTGAAAGCGGCTGGACTGCACCACGCACTCCATTGTCAGTCTGATAGTTGGTCGGAACTGGCATCCCGCACAAAGCTTGCGCAGGTGATTGATGCGTGCCTTCGTGCAGGATGTCTGTTAGATGCAACTGCAACACCTTGGGTCCTGTAATGAGTTGTGGCGGTTGCCCTCTCAAGTTTGCGCAGCTCTCCTCGCGTCCACATGCAAAGGTGAGATCTGGTTCTTGCTTTCGAGCCATTGGTCGAATGAAATCAGACCCACCAGACCCGGAGGCAGGCTCGCACCAACGTATTCGTGCAGTTAGGATGTGCCAGATAAAGAGACCCGCAGCACATTTGGGCTGTGAATGTTGAGTGTGGACTTCAGACTCGGGGGCTTCGAAGCCAATAGAGTGCACACGAGACGTCCTGAACGAGTTCGTTTTGTACAATCTTCTTTCAGTTTAATTACGAGGTTGAATTGTTGTCAGGTGTTGTATGAGGAAAGATCGTATAGATAACTCGCCATCTCGTGATATAGCTTGGGAAAGCTCGCGGCCCGAGGAGATGTCCCGAGCTTGTGCAACGTACAGTATGTCGAAAGTCTATACATGTTTATGCTGCGGTGTCGTTGGATCTGGATTTGCGCCCTGAGACCTTGCTTTTTAGGCACATCTCAAACCCATAGCAACCTTTGACTGATGACTAGTCCTGAATCCGCACGCATGGAATGCTGGTCTCAGTCATGAGGAAGTCGAGCTCTCGATATTTCGACAGATCAAGGATTGCTCGCGGGAAGATTTCTGCGGCCCCCATTCTGGACTTTGCAATCCCTGCTTGGTACCACATCCGCTTTATCAGGTGGGCTGTGCACCAAGCAGTGTGGCATGCCAGGCCAGGCTTTGGGTTCGGAAGTGGTCGTGGGGTTCCTTTGAGGATTCTTTCCCGGATTTGAAATGCAAGTTCTCATCACGTGCCTTACCCGTTCAATGCACTGGCTCTACATACTGTTCCGGCTTTATGTGCTGCAGTTTGAAAACCGACGGAGATGCTCCCTCGTAGTTGTGAGCCGACGGAGATGCTCCCTCGTAGTTGTGGAATACTGGTGGCATGCGCAATACTCACAAAAACTACGCCTAATCACACATTGTTCTTCAGGACGCCAAGGACCTGTGCATCTAACCTGACGATCTCAGACTCATGTTCCCTGATGACTCGTCCTGACTTGCAACGATATTGGGGGTTGGTTTGCACTTTTGTTGTTGAGGGAAGGTACCTGCCGCGGCAATAGCCCGTCGCATGGAAGGCTTGTCGTCACAGATTCCTTGGCGTCCCACAGCACAGTTCTCGCGATAAGCTGTTCCACGCCGGAACTCCTGCAGCGGGCTGCCTTTGCCGGTACAAAGTGAATAAGTTACCAAGACACTAAGAGAACTGCAAACAGGCAGAAAGTCCTGAGGCCTCAGAAGCACCACAGAACTGCGAACAGGCAGCACGGTGCCCAGAGTGTTGGAGTTGAGGGAGAGTCCACGACAGCTTGCCCCGATCAGTGTTTGACATGGCTAGTGTTGCCAACTAAGAGCCACCTGCCGAAGGACTTGACAAGTTCATGTTTATTGTCTAGTGTTGTGCAAACCCCAAGAGCTAAGGCCACGCAAGCCGAGGCTAGCAGAGGGCCGAAGGCATCTGTCTACTGGAGTGCAGAAGTTGCTGTGTGCAATCGTTGCTGCTTTGGGTTTGGGCCAGCCTGGATCTGGCGCGGGTGGACGCGTGCGAAATATGCACGCGCACGCTGCCCTCCAGGGCTTGCTTCTGTTGGACCCCAGAAGACCTGCTCGAAACGAACTCTCCAATCCAATGCTCTGACTGTAAATGTCTTCAGTCCGCTGCAACACATGCATGCACGACACGGACAACACAGGACCTGTCAGTCGAACTGGGCCTGGAGTTGGTCACGAATGGAACCGTGGAACAACACAAGGTGCTGAACATGAGAACTGACCACTTTCCCGACTCCAGCCTTCTGGAGAATTCGCAGTGTGCGGGAGCTAGAGGACCGACCAGATCCTCTTGACGACACAACAGAGTGCACGACTCACATTGGGGTCTTCGGACTCAGATTCAGGGCAGGCCTGCAAGAAAATGTTTGGCTTCGACCCGCCGTTCCTTCTCCCCGAACCTACAGAACGTGCCCGGGAGCCTTTTGCCGGATGGCCTGTGCATTCGTATTGCGTACTTCTTCCCAACTGTAGCCTCTTCTCTCTAGGAGTGACACCACCAACATGTATTCCCACCGTCAGCTTCCAGAAATGCCCCGTTGTTCGTGCAGGCGAAAAGAAAAGTGAAGAAAACCAAGGCGTGTCCCTCAGCGTTTCGCCGAGCACATCGGCTCAGTGGATCCACTTCGAGGTGGCAGGATTGATTCTAGATGTCTGCTGAGTCGTATACTGTCTCCCAGCCGTGAGACTGTCATCTGTCTAGCTAGCTGAGTGTACGATTTCGATTCCAAGCACATCTCATGTGAACGCCTTAGAGCTCAACTTGCGGTGTTGACTCGCACGGCTCGAAAACATGCATGCTTAGCGTACTGCATGCACATAGGAGCAACTAAAGTCCAATTTATGACTGCGCAAAAAATCCGGTGCCTCCTGAACCACAGTTTGGACAAAACATTACAAGACTCCGTTGCTGTGGGCCAAGAGCCTTGGATAACTTGTGCAGGCTACGCTTTCGAAACTTGCTGGAACAAGCAGGCTTCAAAGGTCGTGCTTTGGGGCTCTCGTCGGTGTGGGTCGTATGCCCATGCCTGTTGCCGTATCGATCACGAGGGAGGGGACGCACATGTAGAGCGCGACAGCTGGTCCATGCTTCATTCGTTTCCAGAATCTAATGCACAGAAGCTGGCAGCAAAACAAGTCGCAAACACGGCAACAATGTTTGAATATCAAAGCAACTCACGAATTAAGAACAAACTTGGTTAGATGTCTTCATGTTGCGGAGCACGACTGTCAAACATCACGTTTGCATGCCAGCGGCATGCAAACAAGATGTTGACAGCACGGCTCATGTTGCAGTATGGCTTTACCTCTGCATGGCACCTTTAGTTGCCTGTAAGTATGTGTAGGCCCTGCATATTCAGTGAGCACCGAGCCCCTGGTCAGTTTCGTGAGACGCAGAAGGAGCTGAAGGTGGGACCGTCATTCGGAGTCCGAGTTTCCAGCAGGACGCAAGCAATAGTGAGATGCGCAGACTTGGACGCGATTCTGTCCGCTTTCACAGTCTGACCAGGAAGGCAGCGCGAAAGAAAAGCACGACAAGTCCATTGAAGAGACCGTGTCTCCGCGGAATTGGGTGATGTGCAGCTGAAGAATACATTGGGCTGAGCAGCTGGCTCATCTAGGAGACAGGTTGGGCATTGACAGTGAATTAGGTGCAAACGTGCAACATGATCACGACCTTGGGGCGATTGCTGTTGCAATACTGCGTACTGTCCTACGCAGTTCTCATGAGTTTTCGAAGCTGCTGTGGAGATGGATGCATTGCTGGGAACGCGCGAAGCATTTAGTGGTAAGGAAGTGTCGCTGCGCCATGGCAAGTTCATCTCCGAATCACGCGCCTCAGCTGAAACTTCAATGGACCATGAACAGTTTCAAAAAAGCAAGGGGAAGCTCAACGCGACCACGCAGCACTCGTCCCACGTTTCTGAAGCTCTAGTAGAAATGGCATCACATACCGGAGTGGGCCTCTGCCGAGATTACCGTTAGCTGCTGCTGTCACCACTGAGTTTGCATGTCAGAAATGTCATGCCAGATTTGCCAACTCTCCGAAATGTACGCTTGAAGTGACAGGTGTGCAAGACTTCGTGTACATTCCCGCCAAAAGCACGATGGAGTCTTTCATGCGATTGGAAGCAAAAGCAGCTGTCGCACTGCCAGCGAGTATGCACCGGCAGACCTTCTTTAGCTCTATTTGACCTTGTCAGGTTTCTTCTGAAGCATATCAGGTAAAGACGCCGTCGGCCTCCTGATCCCGCGTACTCTAATCCGCAACTTCTGTACACACCACTAAGCTTCAGGACATAGCGGCCAAGTCCTCGGAGCTCTTTGATACGATTCTCAGGCACTGGAATTTGCAGAGGCACTTGGGGCTCTGCGCGGGGTTCACTGGAGCGTAGTGCTTTCGAAACTTCTCATAATACCTCTGCTCTGTTGTGTAACAGACTCTTACTTCCGACCATATGAAGTGATTCACACATCTCACATCTCGTGGTCCCATGCCGCGACCTTGAATCAATAAACTGGGCTAATGCTTCAGGACCCGTCTCGCTGGTTTAGTCTGCAAGCAGATCGTTTGGAGCCTTGTTCTTTCAAGATTCCAAGCATAGCAGCACCGTGAAAACTGGTCCAGGGGTCAGGTTTGAGCTTCCGGCTTTTGAACTGGCCGGAAGCCTTCTTAACACCCATCTCAGAAGTGGGCCGCTATTCAACTGCGTGTTTTAAGTCCCGGAGCTGCATGAGCCCAAAAAAATTTCCGAGAGGCCTTACCTGCTCATCAAGTTTCAATCCGGTGCCTCGCCTTTGCCAGTTTTGAATTCGCGCGCCATGCTGTCTTCTTTCTACAAGTACAATGCCAAACAGAGATCCTTTGATTATACTACAACGGGTGGCGGGCATGCCGCAAACCGGACTTCCGCAATCTCGGCCACAGCAGCTTTAGACGGTCTGGGCAGAAGTATTATGCAGGGCTTACGACCCGGAACCGTCGAAGCTTCGTCCCACCCAGTGGTAGTGCAGATGGGCCAACTGTTTGTGGGTTTGCCTCTAGACTCTTGAGCTCTGATGCCTGGCATGGTTCCGTCGGGGTGTTCGGAACTTGATGGCCGCCTTCAGGATGATTGCAATACTGGCCTGAAGGTTTCGATCTTGAGATTAAGGTCACTCTTTTCACTTTAGACTTTTTAGAGTAGTTAGGGGATATAGGTATATGTATATAATATAGTGTTTATGCTCGTGCTGGCGGAGCACCAGGTTTCAAGGGTTCCGCAGATTATGGTCCTGATGACAGCGCTTTGTTGTCTTATTCTGCTGCGATACACCATCAATCTTATGGGACACTCGCTACACCGCTACACATTGGACATGCCCGTTGCCCGAAGCCGTGTAGCCAAGCATGTCACGTGCAACCTGGATTGCGAGCAGCCAGAGTCCCACAAGAAGCAGCAGTGAGGAGGCTGATACTAGTGATACCAGACACAGGGTGCTATCTTGGGGCGATAAACTGCATTCATATCTTGCTAATCGGCATCTGAGGTTTCGCGCATCCCAAGCACATGCTAGATTTGGAAGAGCTGCGGAAGATAGAGAAGCTCGAAATCCGCTCCGTACCGCACTTAGTCGCTGAAAAACACTCTTTGGTACCGATGCACTCTTCGCTGCGACGCTGAAGGTGTGAAGATGGTTTGGTTCGGCCGAATGTTTTTGCCGCAAAACTTCTCGGGGGTTGGGTTCTTGTTTAGTTGTTCCTCACGCGTAGAAACGTTTCCGTGCACAGGGAAGCCCATCTAGCGAAGAGCACGCATGCACTGCGCTACCGTGGACAGGGCTGGGGCAGGCTGTGGGCCCCGAGGGTTCGCGGGGTGACTCTGCCGTGGATGGGGCTGGGCCGGGGAAGGCGTGGGCGCACGCGTTCGCGAGGTGATGCTGCCATGGACTGGGCTGGGGAACGGCTGTGGGCATGGAGCATTCGTGGATTGAGGCTGACGTCAGGAAGTCTGCCAGAACTGCAAGCAAGCATAGGCTTCTGGATCTCATGGCACAATTCTCAGTTGTCCCTGGTTGGTGCTTACCACGACAAACTAGTCTGGGGACCCAATTTTTTTTGACCCTTTTATTTTTTTTTTTTTGGCCCTTTTTTTTTGTTTGCCCTTCCGTGGGAAGGAAGGAAGGAAGGAAGGAAGGAGAAAACAAACAAGGAAGGAAGCAAGAAAGGAAGGATGGAAGAAAAAGAAACGTAATCGTATATACACTGATACCTGCGCAACACTGGACCTCATTGATGGCATTGCAGGTCACCCATGCCCGATCGAAGCTATGAGTCAACGATGCAGCACACGCGCAGGATTGCAACTCGGCACCACCTTCCACAGGCATGGAGGCATCGATGCGTAGCAAGAAGCAAAACCCAGAGAGAACCCTAAACCCTAAACCCTAAACCAGGGGCATATTCTCATGTGGGAAATGTTGGTTTTTCCCGGGAAACACCTAGAAAACGAACCAGAAACAAAGCAATGAGTTAATCTCATGAAAAAATATAAGAAATTATGTTTTTCCGTGGAAAACCAAGTAAACGAATCAAAACGAAAGAATTCATAGGAACTCCTTCAAAAAGTGGTATTAATCTTACGAAGCTATACAATGTTGGTTTTCCAGGAAAAACGAAGACAACGAACCAAAGAACAACAATGAACACCAAATAGAGAGAAATAAGATAAATGCTCCCAAAACAACTTCACTCGTTTGTTTTCCTGCGTAAACGTAGAAGTAAACATAATCAAATACAGGTCTATGGATGTAGATGTGGACATATCGAGAAAATCCTGGTTTTCCACCCTTAAAACTAGATACAAGATTGGTTTTTATACTAGGGAAATATAAACAAACTAGAAGTTTTCCTATGGGAACGTAGGCAACTCCCCCCTAAACCCGAAACCCGGGAACGTAGGGAACTCGCCTCCCCCCTAAACCCTAAACCCTAAACCAGAGGCACATTTTCATGTGGGAAATGTTGGTTTTTACCGGGAAACACCTAGAAAACGAACCAAAAACAAAGCAATGAGTTAATCTCATGAAAAGATATAAGAAATTATGTTTTTCCGTGGAAAACCAAGTAAACGAATCAAAACGAAAGAACTCATAGGAACTCCTTCAAAAAGTGGTATTAATCTTACGAAGCTATACAATGTTGGTTTTCCAGGAAAAACGAAGACAACGAACCAAAGAACAACAATGAACACCAAAGAGAAATAAGATAAATGCTCCCAAAACAACTTCACTCGTTTGTTTTCCTGCGTAAACGTAGAAGTAAACATAATCAAATACAGGTCTATGGATGTAGATGTGGACATATCGAGAAAATCCTGGTTTTCCACCTGAAAACTAGATACAAGATTGGTTTTATACTAGGGAAATATAAACAAACTAGAAGTTTTCCTATGGGAACGTAGGGAACTCCCCCCTAAACCCGAAACCCGGGAACGTAGGGAACTCCCCCCTACACCCGAAACCCCTAGCCCCGCCCCCACCCCCGCCCCCCCCCCCCCAAAAAAAAAAAGGGCAAACAAAAAAAAAATAAAAGGGTCAAAAAAAAATCTCCACCCAACTAGTCTTGCTCTTGCGTTGCACAGTCCATCTTACGTTCCTCGCTTACCGTTGTCGTCGGGTGAACCGCTCGCTCGACGGAGAGCTTTCAGACTCAAAGTCGTAAACCTGGACCGTCGGACTTCTCAGGAAATCTGGCGATACTACCTGCACTTCAAAAAGTTTGTCACAGAGAAGGAAAAGACTCAGGCGGAGCGGCCACGGCAGCTGCTTGTCCAGAGAGTAGGTCAGTGTTCGAGTTGATCTCAATTTGCTGTCGGGATGGCTAGGGAGTACCGTTCGCCAGTACCAAGATCCCGTTTGAGCGGAGTCCGTGCACAGGGCCGCAAGCGAATCTGCGATGACCTACGTTGAACAGTTGAACCCTTCCATCCAAGGAGCACGGCGGAAGGCACCGGTGGCTCCAAAAAGTTGTAGGTTTCGGAGAGTCAGGGTCCTTGCCTGTGGGCTGGCTCTCGTTACTTTTCGGTGGCTTTTCCTGAGAACTCCCTGGTAGCCACATGCATTCCCCAGGCTGACCTGACCTCCACTGCCGTAACCAACCGTGGAATAGAACTTGAAGTGACTGTTTGTGGGCAGCTGGGAAGTGGACTGGAGGGCAATTGAAACCACGGTTGGTTTCGAAGATTCCAGACTTGAGCAAAAGGGCCACCAAGAATGGTGGAGAGAAGCATCTCCGTCTGACTGTCCGAGGCGATAAGATGCGGTAGCACCAGAGTAGCGTTGTCGACGATATGGAGTTAAGGCTTACATTGGCGACATCCCCTGCGACTTGAGAATACATAGTCCAAATTCAGAAGCGCAAGGATCGGGAACTCCAGACAAACTGGATGTTGCTGCAGCCTTTCAGGTGGCGCCACTGAGCAGGTAATGCAGGGGGCGGAGCAGGAAGAGGACAAGACACAGCAGCTTGTCCGCAGCGCAAGTGCCTGGTTTGAACTGCTCTTCGCTTTCGGGCATTTTCGAGCCGGGAGTGGCTAGGGAGTTGCGTTCGCTAGTACCAAGATCCCGTTTGAGCGGATACCGTGCACAGGGCCAGAAGCGAATCTGCGATGACCTACGTTGAACAGTTGAACCCTTCCATCCAAGGAGCACGGCTGAAGGCACCGGTGGCTCCAAAAAGTTGTAGGTTTCGGAGAGTCAGGGTCCTTGCCTGTGGGCTGGCTCTCGTTACTTTTCGGTGGCTTTTCCTGAGAACTCCCTGGTAGCCACATGCATTCCCCAGGCTGACCTGACCTCCACTGCCGTAACCAACCGTGGAATAGAACTTGAAGTGACTGTTTGTGGGCAGCTGGGAAGTGGACTGGAGGGCAATTGAAACCACGGTTGGTTTCGAAGATTCCAGACTTGAGCAAAAGGGCCACCAAGAATGGTGGAGAGAAGCATCTCCGTCTGACTGTCCGAGGCGATAAGATGCGGTAGCACCAGAGTAGCGTTGTCGACGATATGGAGTTAAGGCTTACATTGGCGACATCCCCTGCGACTTGAGAATACATAGTCCAAATTCAGAAGCGCAAGGATCGGGAACTCCAGACAAACTGGATGTTGCTGCAGCCTTTCAGGTGGCGCCACTGCGCAGGTAATGCAGGGGGCGGAGCAGGAAGAGGACAAGACACAGCAGCTTGTCCGCAGCGCAAGTGCCTGGTTTGAACTGCTCTTCGCTTTCGGGCATTTTCGAGCCGGGAGTGGCTAGGGAGTTGCGTTCGCTAGTACCAAGATCCCGTTTGAGCGGATACCGTGCACAGGGCCATAAGCGAATCTGCGATGACCTACGTTGAACAGTTGAACCCTTCCATCCAAGGAGCACGGCGGAAGGCACCGGTGGCTCCAAAAAGTTGTAGGTTTCGGAGAGTCAGGGTCCTTGCCTGTGGGCTGGCTCTCGTTACTTTTCGGTGGCTTTTCCTGAGAACTCCCTGGTAGCCACATGCATTCCCCAGGCTGACCTGACCTCCACTGCCGTAACCAACCGTGGAATAGAACTTGAAGTGACTGTTTGTGGGCAGCTGGGAAGTGGACTGGAGGGCAATTGAAACCACGGTTGGTTTCGAAGATTCCAGACTTGAGCAAAAGGGCCACCAAGAATGGTGGAGAGAAGCATCTCCGTCTGACTGTCCGAGGCGATAAGATGCGGTAGCACCAGAGTAGCGTTGTCGACGATTTGGAGTTAAGGTTTACATTGGCGACATCCCCTGCGACTTGAGAATACATAGTCCAAATTCAGAAGCGCAAGGATCGGGAACTCCAGACAAACTGGATGTTGCTGCAGCCTTTCAGGTGGCGCCACTGAGCAGGTAATGCAGGGGGCGGAGCAGGAAGAGGACAAGACACAGCAGCTTGTCTGCAGCGCAAGTGCCTGGTTTGAACTGCTCTTCGCTTTCGGGCATTTTCGAGCCGGGAGTGGCTAGGGAGTTGCGTTCGCTAGTACCAAGATCCCGTTTGAGCGGATGCCGTGCACAGGGCCATAAGCGAATCTGCGATGACCTACGTTGAACAGTTGAACCCTTCCATCCAAGGAGCACGGCTGAAGGCACCGGTGGCTCCAAAAGTTGTAGGTTTCGGAGAGTCAGGGTCCTTGCCTGTGGGCTGGCTCTCGTTACTTTTCGGTGGCTTTTCCTGAGAACTCCCTGGTAGCCACATGCATTCCCCAGGCTGACCTGACCTCCACTGCCGTAACCAACCGTGGAATAGAAGTTGAAGTGACGGTGTGTGGGCAGCTGGGAAGTGGACTGGAGGGCAATTGAAACCACGGTTGGTTTCGAAGATTCCAGACCTGAGCAAAAGGGCCACCAAGAATGGTGGAAAGAAGCATCTCCGTCTGAATATCCGAGGCGATAAGATGTCACGAAAGCTAGCTCTGTTGAGCTCGCGGGAGTTGCAGTTTAGCAATTTTCACTTGGTCTACCTTGTATTAAGGCACTAGGGCAAAACCAGGGCTTACACCTTATCAGGTGGGACGTCCAAGAGTTAAGGTGGGGGGGTGGGGGGGAGGAGGGGCCGCCCCCCCCCTCACCTCGCTCATGAAGCATTTTGAAGAGACAAGCCCCCCGCGGTTGCGGCGCGTGGGACAAGGTGGGGGGGGGGCTCCCCCCCCCCCTACCCACAGGTCCCCCCCCCCTCCTTCCACAAGGTCCCTGAGTTTGCTTGTGTTTGAAGTTTGTCGTTTGCGCTGCGTCTTGGTGGCTTCTAATATTACGTCTTAGGGTTACAGAATTTGGGATTGAAAATCCAAAGTATCTTTCAGCCAGCTGACACTCCATGAAACTGAACCGAACATACCTTGTCGCCTCGGCCTCGTGTTCGACAGTACTCTCATGTCACATGTGTCCCCCGCCTTACTCAGCCCCAATTGCTCGCAGCTACGCTTCCTCTCCCCTAGCTTTCGTGGCCCTCTTCTCAAGTGGTAAGACCAGAGTAGCGTTGTCGACGATATGGAGTTAAGGCTTACGTTGGCGACATCCCCTGCGACTTGAGAATACATAGTCCAAATTCAGAAGCGCAAGGATCGGGAACTCCGGACAAACTGGATGTTGCTGCAGCCTTTCAGGTGGCGAAGCGGGGCGCAACAGTAAGAAAGCAGAGAAGGACAAGGAGAAGGAACTGCTGCTTGTCCGATACGAAGGACGTTCCCGTCACTGTCGCGGGCGAGAGCATCTGCCCCGGGCCAGGCTCCAACCCTCGGCCTCAGTGTTCCAACCAGTCCCAGCAAACACACAAAACCGCAGCCACAGCCCCAGCCCAACAATTGATTTTCTCAAAACGCCAACCTATGAACAGCAAGTCTCAGGGCGTCGTGTGGTTTGTGTTCTTGGGTTTCTTTGTGTAAACGCAACATGATCAGATGATGCCTGCATGTCTTTGAGCAGACTAAGAGATTACTCTTTGAGTCTGTGTGCGACCGAGTGGGGCAAGTTTCATGAGATCATGAGAGTTGCCACATGCCGCAACATTGCACATAGTCTGCATACAGTCGCCCAGACATACAGTAGGCCCTGTAAATGGAGATCTTTGGGCAACAGAGAACCAATTCGGCTTCTTTTCGGGAGCATGGCAGTTCGGTTGTCGTGCGATGCAGTCACTAGTTAAATTCGTGAAGATACAAACAGTCCATATAGTGCATTCCCAAGTTTGGTCGTGGGGCACCAACGAAGCGGCTTTGCAAATATTGCCACCGAATAATTTCAATATCAAATTTTGTTGTCGGCGCATCGTGAGTACAATGTTGTTGTATCACTCTCAGGAAGATTCGCGAGAGCGCGCTTGAGCTGCTCAACGAGTTCTTGTACAAGTCGCTGAGACGCCTGTCGGGAAGATTTGGAGTTTGGAGCCTGTTCTAAATTTTGGACAACCATGGAGGTCTGTTGTCAGTTCCGCAGCTGCTATAGCCTTTCATTCATGGGTTGTATTCCTGTAGGTTGCAGAAGCAAGGGTTCACATTAAGTGCAATACTCGGGATGTTCTTGCAGCAGGGCTCCAAGAGTGTTGAACGATCAAGATATTTCTTATTCTGGTTCCTTGCGGAGTCGCAGTAGCAGGTTCGCCCCTTGCCCTTGCCCGTGGCCCTGATTGTGGCCTGGCTTGTGCCCCCGACAGGGCTCAGGCTCATCCCAGCTTGCAAGAAACGGGCTGGATCTCCGGTGATTTGGTCGGGGAAAGATCTAGAAAACAACTGTCAGCACTGGGGCCCACTTCGAGATCAAGACACGGGCAACAAAGTCTTGCTTCTCAGCACTGCGATCCGACTTCAAGCCCAAGACATCAGCAACAAATCGGACATCTCTGCAAGGGATGTTTCCATTTCCAAGTGCAAGCAAGATGCCAGATCGTGCATCTGAGCAGCAGTGCGAATCCTAAGTCAGGGGCGCAAGTGAGAGATGGGCCTCGTCCCTTAGCACGTTGAAGTCAGAGGCAAGATCAAATAGCAGCTTGCATCCGCCGGGACTCGACACAATGGCGGGATGCAGTAGCATTGCTTCGCCAGATCTCGCAAGCTTTGCTCTATATCCAAGCTGTATCAACCTATGCTATGAGACGGCTGCGTCAAGTAAGTCTCTTCTGAAGTATGTTGCAAGGTCTTGTAGCTTCTGGCCCAAGGTTCACACAAACCCTGATCCCAATGCCCGCTTTCTCCACCCTACACCCCAACAAAGAAAGCTTGCTCAAGAGTGCCTCTCATCTCCCGCAGGTAACCTCATCGCTTCTTGCTTGCACTTGGATGGCAGAGCTTCGAGAGGCCATGCAAAGCACTGCCAAAAAAACATGGCGAAGCTGTTTCGTTCATCAAGAAGACCCTGAATCATCTCGGTTTGCACGGGGGTTGGGCATCAAATCTAAGCCTGGCAACTATTGCTCATGAATAAAAAGTTTGTGGTTCAGGGTTTCTGGATACAACATTTATGTCATGTAGTTGTTCAAAGCCAAGGTGCGATTCTGTTTTGGGGTTCGCAGTTCCGATTTGAGTCCCCAGACCTTCAGGGTCCGGGCTGCCAGAACGGATTGGGAGCAGGCCCGACGGCAAGGCACATTGTTCGGGGACTCGAGAATCAATAAGTATCGCCAAGGCTTTAAGTTGTAGAGATTAGGCTTGTTTGTGCAAGCCTGGTGTATTGCTTTGGAAGGCTACCTAGTGACTGCTCCGAAACATCCAAGAACTTCTGGCTCAAGTCTAGAGGCCAATCAGGAAGATCGGAAACAAGAGCTTGCGACCAAACAGCAGGCAACTCATGAGACGCCCGTGAGAAAGTTCGACCGGTTCCCCAGATTCTTCCTCCCAAGTCCAAGCAAGACCCGCTGCGTAGGATTTGAGATCTACATTCTACGGGCTGGACCTTGAAGCACCAAAGTCATAGTTACGTGACCCACACCTCCGAGAAGCGAGCTGACCACAAGGACGTCATCGTGCGCGCCTGCGTGCGAAATCGATGCTGGATTGTGGTGGAGGGCGGACCGAACGGCCCCACATCTGAACTGGAGCGCTTCCTTCGGCTTTCGATTTTGTGGTTCCCATATCTGTTCACCACTGGGCTATGCATTTAAAACCCGCAGCTATCGGATCCACCCTTCACGAAGCGTGCGATGGTTTGGCTCTCCCGAAGTAAGAAAGCTTGCGTCTGGGGGTTGAGAGTTCCGTGGTGCAAGCGCTGCGAAACCGTGGCGAGGGTTGCAGGGCAGCCGCCGTTTGCTTCGGCTTTTCCAGCCGAAGACCGGATTTCGGCCCCCGTCTCTGTGCAACGCAAGTCTTGTTCTGTCTCGGTGCCCTTGCGGTATGAACTGCCACAGTCGTCGTGAAAACGCATCCCTGTGTAGCGCTTGCAAAGCACCATCGACATCACATCTGTTTTGTTTCTAAGGCTCTCGAAACCGCACTGGGCAGGACACTAGGCAAGCCCGCCACCTGCACCTTCCTAGCAAAGGAAATTGCCAGGAAGGCCGCCATAAGGGCAGCATCCCATCCCTGATACCTGTCTAGCTCAAGTGGTCCGACGCAGTCGGGACGCAACACGCTCATCGCTCGGTTCGCGGCTGGCGGTAAGGAGCCGCCTCCACCGATGGCAAGCAGTCTGCCATCCCCCTGACCGCAAACTCAGAGGCAGTATTCCCCTTGTGAATGGCACAATGCCTGCAACTAATGGCAGAGGGCGGCTTGAGCACTTTGACTTGGGAGTGAACGTTGTGCTGATGGCTTGCCCGAATACCGTCGAGCACCAGACAGAGCCCATCAACATCAGGTCGTGCACAAGGGCCCGTGGAAGTCGAGAAGTTCGTGGCTGCTGTGTTTGCACTGCCGTCCAGGATGCACTGCTAAGAATGTCGGGTTCCGCCTGCCCTGCGGGGACCTCAGCCATTTGGGCCTCCCGATTGTCAGAGCATACCGGGATGGTTGCTCCGAGATTGTGTCATCACACATGGGGACCTCGTTCACATTTTCCGACGTTAGGTCTGTGGGCTTTTAGGAATGGCGAATTCATGCGGGAATTGCGGCCAGTGGCTTCAATCCGACTGTTTGTGTGCCCGGCTTCCTTTAGTTGCGTTTGGAACTGCGGGGCTCTGGACGGTACATAGACTTAAGGCACTGTGCAGAGCTGCACAAGCAAGGGCTTAAGTTCAAAAGCATGTGGAATCCAACCAAACCGAGTTTGCTTAATGATCCGCGGTTGAAGATGAACGCGTGCTAGTTGCCTGGGCTTCGCGCTCTTTCTGGCAGAGTTGGGTTCATCTGATTCACTGGTCCTGAACTGGATTTCTGAGCTTGGTTGGCATTGATTTCAATCTTGCGGCCAATCGCAGGATCAAGTTCCCGTCAATGGATAGTGCGAAAGAACTAAGTGTCAAGCAAAATAGCATCCTGACCCAGCTGCAGCACTTCTCACTGTTTCAGCGCATTAGGGTTGAGCTTGCGGGGTAGACAGGTGACTCTTTCACCGTCCGAGCCAACATCTCCAGTCGAAGATCCTGATTCCCTTGATGCAAAGCCCTGTAGCCGACTTGTGGATCGGCTTTACGCATTAGCAAAATGACTGTCATGAGATACTTTTGGCTTCGCTAGGCAGCCATGACGCTAGCTCCTGACCCACAGAGGTGGTCTTTTGCTGCTGAAGCAGGCGGCAGAGCGCTGCAACGAGCGGCCAATAATCTTGGTGGTGGCGCCTCGAGCGCATCAGGAGATGGGACGGCGGGATCCTCAAGAATCAATGCAATCGATAGACGACATCAAAGCCCGACATCTTCGGAAACGTGGACAAGCCTCGAATCCGAGATTCCCAGCCAGCATCGCTTGAACGGTAAATCAGGCAAGGCTCCCCTGTTATTGATGCTTTCGTGGACAGGGCCCCATTCGCAGGATTCGTCGACTTTCGAGCCTTCCGCTTTTCCCAACAAGGGTCTTCACGGGTCAGCAAGGGTGCTGGGACCCTAAGAGGAACGCCGGCAGTAGGAACAATGGCAACCTTTCACTTCTTCTGTTTTTGCTGCCGGCCTTGGTATTAGCCCATAAGCCGTACAAACCATCTGCAGGTCTTCCTCAAACACTCGACCGTGCATCTCATGCAGTAGGTCAGACGAATGGTGCTGACCCATGACATCCATAAACCTAAATTTAAAACTATTGCCAAGGACAGCCTCAAAAAGAAACGCTATCCGCGGCTTGGGTGCATGGATGTTCGGACGCTGCGGGCTAGATATGCAGAGCCAGGGCCTTCAGGGGGGTTCTGGGCTGTGGGTGTGCACACAAGGCCAGCGTATCTTTCGGCGATGCGCCATTCGATGCCATTCGTGGGCCCCCGTCAGAATAGGCTTCCTGAAGCTGAGCAGTTCCTAGCATGTATTGGGCTGAAATCCAGATGGGCTGGCAAGTAGAAGAGTAATCAGAGAGCAATCATGTCCCTGAAGCCAACGCAGCCTCCTGCGATAGTTACCACTGACTCTTGGCCTATGCAGGTTGAAGCAGTCGAGCCGTAGTTTGGTCTTAGAGGGGACCTTAGCCCCCTCATCCTAATTCCTAAAGCCTAGGAGAGCCTTGCGAGCGGGCGAAGCCCACACATTTGCAATTGCGTGGGGTTGCCAGGTAGGTGAGGTTCTGTCCACGACCATCAACCATCTCCATACCGAGGTATAAAGAAGTGCGGGACTTTATCCAGGCTGAGATCATGTAAGGGCCTAGGGTTGGTGTTGAGTCTGTTGTTTAGTTTCCAGGCTCTGCAAAGTTGCACGAACAAACTTCTGCTTTCTTGATTCATGAGGTCGAAGAGCTTTGCTTCGGTGTTGTTTATGCGAAGTGCTACGTTAGGCCCTCGAGCTATTCGGAGTCTGATGTCCGGTCTTCCGGCAGAGCTCTTGATGTTGCGCGTACTTGAGGACGTGCTTCTACAGTTGCCCTACAGTTGCCGCACCGGAGTCGTTGGATAAAACTCAGCCGAGAACACTGTCGCTGCCAGATTCAGAGTTTGCTTCTGTCACACAGGGAGGTTCCTGGACAAATGATGCCCACGTGTTCAAAGTATCATCGGACATAACACCTGAGATCCCAATAACCGCCCCACCCGACCCCGCCTAAGTCCCTCCGACCCTAAGTCTGGAACTGGAATCCCATGTAACTTCAAGCCCAAGCTGCAGGCAAAGCACGATACATCAATTGTCTCTTCTTTCAGACTTATGTGCAGTACCATGATGGACTCAGAGGCATCCTGTTCTTCTGACGTCTCCAGACCGGGACGCACGATTGCATGCAGCGTATTGCACGGGTGCTCTCCTTCGGAGGACCACAAAGATGAGCTGGAGGCGAGTGGGGGTTCGCGTGACGCCATCGAAGGCAGCTTACAAATCAAGGTGGTTGTTACGCCAGGCTTTGACTCGTATCCAAGTCTGATGTCGGAAATGCCTAGACATGCCAAGAAATCCCAACTTGCCGCCAGGTGCCCACGCTCACGGAGATGGCTCGGAATGGCGCCAAGCCGGAGCAGGTGTCGGAGCAGGCGCCGTTCTGCCAGAGACAACTGCATGTGTCGAAGGCTGCCCAAATGCGTGCGAGGCCATGGGTCCATGGGTGCGGTTGGCATTTCATGAGGAAATTGAAGAGATGGGCTCAGCAGCTCCCTCTGCTCGGACGGACCACTCTTGGGGTCCAGCTGGACCCGGCTATGGCTGACATTCTGCACGCTGGCCGTGTGGCACAGACCAATGTGGCACTGGATTTGAAACTCCACCCCCTTCGGAGCTTAAAACACATTGGTTGGCGCGGGTCACAGAGAAATATGAAGCTTGCCGCTGTACTGAGAGTAGCACGACCAGTAGTAGCCACCGGCCACATGATGTAATGTTCGAGTACCAGATGTTGCTATGCAACTTGTGCTACACGCAAGCATGCGCACGTCAATCGGCGAAGTGAGGCCCTAATTTGTCGCATCTGCAGGTCACCAAGATTGCCAAAGCAATGGCAACGAAGTGGAAGAAAGACCGAGCAGCAGTCAACACAGGCGCCGCTATGGGATATTGGGTTTGAGGTGTTTGTGCAGCAACCCCATGTCGATGAACCAGTAGCCTCAAGATGGCAGCAAGGTACATGAGCATGCACTTTCCATGAACTTAGAGCACGGGGATCGGATGGTTCTCATTGAGAATGTCGGCATACAGGGCTTTCTGAGATTCCATGTCAGACTTTCTTCAGTGGTTAACTGATTTGCAGAGGCTGTTTTGCAAGCACGGCCGGAAGGATGCAACGTTCCCTGAAGATCTCTCAAGTCCTATGCCGAGCTTGTAGACAAAAGGATCTTCTTTATACAAGACCTACGGTAAACCGAATACAGAGTGCTGGTTTAGTTATTCCATACGCACCTTCCACAATTAGTTGCCCTTGCGGGCCGAAGTGGTGACAACTTCATGGATCCAGTTGAACATGAAGTGCCGTAGTTTCGAAGCCGAGGCCCAATACCGTTTTCATCACACAATACGTTCGATACTCCATACTGCCATGGTTTGGTATAAGATGGACTCACCGAGTTGAGAACCGGCCCCAGCCGACCGCAACTGGCCGAAATATGATTTTTCCTAGCAGCAACCCCAAGCCAGGGCGCAAGACCAGCATCAGGTCCAAGAAGAGCCTTGTCAGGGATGGTATCGCATCGTTGATTGCAGGTTCCCAGGTAACTAGACAGATCCATCAAGGGACACGAACTAGAAGCAAATCCTGGACCTTTTGGCATTGGTGGTTTTCGAGACGCCTGTAGGCATTGCTCTGCTAGAGGGATACATCATGTACACATACCTGATGCTGCGCGGCGAGTCGATTCCACTACTTTTGACTGTTGGCGACCCTGTCTTCTGTAGCCTAAACACCACTGATGCTCGATCTCGCAAACATTATTTTGTTCAAAACCTCTGGTCGCACCTACGGCCTCATACTCCTTGCAAACGGGTCGTTATTTTGCAGATGGTGGAGTATCGAAATTTGTTGACTAGCAGTGAGCACGGCGCCACGAGTTTTGATGACTGGACCTGGAAGCTTGAAGTGTCGAACATAAAGAAAGGTTTGTGCGCTGGGTTGCGGCTACCTACCCCTACTTAGTCGTGGTGCTGTTACCGTCGGTTTTGGTTCCATTCCTTTCAGATTCTAGAAGAATGCCAGAACCTCTGGAGACGCATGTTTTCCCACACCAGGGTCGCCAGAAGAATTGTTGAGTCAACGTTGATGTCATGCATTGGCCGGATTCCAGGTTTTTGGATGCATTTCTGGTGATTCGAGCACTATAAACAACACAGCTGGATGTTGTTAAGCTTCTGCAAGGTTTGGGGTGGGGTTTACGTTTGGGAGCATTTGGCCCGGAAGAGAGTGCTAGGCCTCGTGGGACAACATCTATGCTGGGTCCTTTGCAGGTGGTTGTCATGGTTTTCATTCAGCATTCGCAACCTAAGCTTTCAAAGTGAACCTTCGGCCTCGCAATCGTCAAACGGAATGTGAAGCCGCAATGTCCTCAACGTGTTACAGTGTAGCCTTGGCATCCAGATCTCGACTTTGCGCGATAAACAGGCCACATGATATTGGGGTGGATTTAGTCACCCCATTGCCCCATCTGAGACCATCAGACCGGCTAACAGTGTTCTGCGAAAGATCTTCGTGAAGACATGAATGCTCAACGGACGTAGGACAAACCAGTCTCCAATTCCCAGTTTGCTCGCCTAATTTTGGTGAAATCCCCATGCCCCCAATATTGAACCCCACACTTTTAAACCCGAAACTCCAAAACAGACAACCTTGACTCTAGCCTGCACGGCCTTTGCTGCTGGAAGGAGCGAACATTCTGGCGGGCAGAATCCGCAGGTGCCGAAGCAAGGGTATAGAGTTTTCGGATTGCATGGGATGTAGGGGGTCACCGAAGTTCGACGAGCGTGGACGTCTTGATTCCAGCCACACAACAGGCACAAAAATCTTAAGAAATCAATCACAAAGCCGCGACGCAATCGGATGGAAACTTGCTTGAACTCAAACAGGAGCAACGTAGAAAAGCTATCCATAGCAGCGGTGCTACGGAGTTGCTGTTAAGTCCGAAGCTTGCAACAGTTTGTCGTCATGATCACGTAACTGTAACTTGCTTTCAGCAGACATGGTTGGCACTGTTCCCACGTTGGGCTGTTCGATGCTCTTGTTATACAGAATGCGAGTCCCGTTTTGCCGGTGCTGTGTGACCGTGTCACTGTGTCTGGATACTTCGTCACAGTGTTCAGGTGGTTCGTTGATCGTTCTTGCCGTGCTTCACGGCCGTTCGCCAAGCTTACTTGTATTAGATATCACGGCATTCGTCAGTCTTTGGGTTGTGGTTCGCCTAACAGTCACTCAACGAACCCTTGCAACTGAACCTTTCAAACATGCCTGTCAGCAGCAGCAATATGTTCCAGTCGCCGGAGTGGCAAAGATTCTGCATACTACTGATTGCTGCAGGCTGTCGCTTCTTGTTTACCGGTCTTGTAGGGCGATGCAGATTCAGTACAGCCGCATGGATTCACGGCCTCAACCTCGAAACCTGCGGGACACCTCCTTATAGATGTGCAACGTTTGGGTCAGCGAACGCGAATTCCATACGGGCAAAGAGAATCAGAATAGGAGCAGCAGCCGTATCCAACACAGAGCAGTTGAACATGCCATGTGTAGAAGACGGTGGAGACGCCCTGATGTACGCTGCTGTTGACATCAAACAACTGACTAGAACAAACCACACAGGCTGCGCTCCAGATGGATATTGCTGCGTTCGCTAGAGAACAGTTATGCTTGGCCTTGGATTGCTGGTTTGTATGTTACGACAATGTTGTAAATTCGGTTCGCCATGTGTTTACAGGTTCCCTCCGTGAAACCATGCATGGGTGACCGAACATACGCGATGAAGGCATGCCAACATGCATCGTGTTTTGTCGGATAGCGCTACCATGCAGTCCATCCAAAGCCGGTATGCTCCATCCAGTTTTCTCTTGCTGTCACCCTTTTTGTTTGTGCTGCTCGCAAGGATGACAACTGGAAGGATGAAGATCAAGAGAAGGTCGAGGATCAGTGCCTAGCTTCTGGTTCATTCTGTGGCAGAGAGTTTCGCTTTGGGTTCCCATCGGTAGCGCATTCATCTAATTGTGACGAGTTCAAGATGGCCTGAGCAGGGACTGCGCTCGCATCTGCGGACACAAGTTGAAAGTTGCTCTGTGGATGCCCGGGTTCATCCCGGGTCTCGAAAGCTCCCAAGAAGCTTTGACAAGCCATGCTCACCAGCTCTGGATGATCGGATTCTCCCAGCCTGAGCCCACCCCAAACCTTCAGCTACAAACCCTGTAAACTCAAAAATGCCGTGCGCGTCCACCGCACCCCGACATAGGAGATCAAAGTGCAGAGCGCCATCATGACCTCCCTCGTCTTGGAAAGTGCACGGCCGATCAACCAGCCCATTGTGGAACCTTTGAAGCTGTGCCGTGGCCCGAAAAGCTTGGCAGAAGAGCAAGTAACCGCCACATTGCCGGAATAGGGCAAGGCCACGCAGACGCTGGGAAGAACTGCAAGAAAGATGAGGAGTACTCAACAGGTGCCGAAATAGCTTCAGTCCATATCTACATCTATAGCCAGCTGTACCCATGTTTTTATACCTGCCTCTGCCCCTACAACCATAACTTATAGCATATCTCCTGTATACCCATATCCTACATCCGATATCTAGGGCTTTACATGCACCTGTACGGGTCTAAATAAAAATACATAGAACATCCGTACATACATAAATACTAGATGTATCAATGGGTAGCTAAGTTGTGATTTTCTTTTAAAATGTAATTTTTTCGCTCTTAGGCGTAACTTTGCCTACTTACCCCACCTACCCCACCTCCCCACCTACCTCGCCTGCCCCACCTACCCCGCCTTCCCCGCCAACCCCCACTTCCCACAAGACGAAAACCCTATGGCCCTAAGGAGTGAATCCAGCTAGAACCGTTTACCCCAAACGAAAACCCTAAGGAGGGAAGCCAGCAGCAAGCTGTTACCGAAGACGAAAACTTCAAGGAGTGAATCCCGCAGGAACGTCTGGAAAAGACTCAAACCTGACGAGTGAATCCAGCATGAACCTTTTACCCAAGACGAAAACCCCAAAGAGTGAATCCTCCGAGAGCCTTTTATCCTAGACGAAAACCCTCAGGTGTGAATCCAGCAGGAATCTTTTACCGAAGATGAAACCCTACACTCCAGAAGGACTTTTTTCCGAAGATGAAACCCCTGAGGAGTGAATCCAGCGAGAGCGGATTGCTCGATGCGAAAACCCTAAGAAGTGAATCCAGCGAGAACCAGTTACCCAAGACGAAATTCCTAAATGAACCTTGTGTCGCCGTGTCGGTTTGGTGCTAAAGACACCCAAAAAGCTATAACGAAGATGCCTGTTTTGCAACGCTCTGCAGAGATTTGCTGTTCTTGGAGCCAAAAAACAACTCAGTCATTTTGCTGACAACGCTGGAAAGTTACATCCAAGAAAAAAAGTCGTAAGTATGTGTTCTGCCGTATGAAGGTATAAAACTTTACCACTTTACCCGTCATGCCTAGGTACCTCAGCTTGTTCAGTTGTGTATGTATACATACATACACGCACACGCCCACATACATAGATGTGTGCAAATCTACATATGTTACATGTCAACATATATGTTATATGTACATGCATACAGATATACAAACACATACATAAATATAGAGTCTAGAGAGGGATATACAAAACTGTATACATATTTTTCTACATGCACATGTGTATGTATGTGTGTATTATATATATATATACAGATGTGTGCATACATATCCGTATACGGATATGTTTATGTTTCTGTTCCTTTAAATATATGTAGCTTTAAACAGACACTAGGAGACATATTTAAGCCTTTGTACATGTGTGTGTGTGTCCTTTTGTCTATGCATCTATGTAACAACATACCCATGTCTTTGAATCCGTATGCTTTTATGTATGTAGGTACATGCATGCATGCGTTCATGTGCGTGTATGTGCAAAACACATGTGCGTATACATGCGTACGGTCGGTAAGATATATCATTGTGCCTGCAAGTTGTTGTATCTCGAAGTCTTTCTGGCTTCGTATCTTCCTATCTATCTATATTGATTCATCGAGTTGGCTGTGTAGGTACACCTCGACATTTTTATATATCCTGCCTGAAGGCGGAACTGAAAGGTAGGTTGCAATGCAAGACGGTGTCAACGTGGAGATTTTCCACTTGGCCCAGCTTTATAATCGGGACCCCGTCCTCAAGTAAATTGATCTACAGCTACAACTTACGACCACAAGCACCTAGAATGTCCCACAGCACTGGAGCATCGCCTCGAAGCATCGAGTCACCACCCCACACCGTGACCTGACGAATCCGGAAAGCTCTGCGTAGTGTACATGCATTTTTGCTCGAACCTGTCCGCAAATACACCTCAGGTCCAAATACTTTAAATTCTGGAAGCTGTGCCTTGCTGCAAATTGGCATGCTGTTTTTTGTTGCAGGATTTGCTTTGCAGTGGTTCGACGCTTGACGTGGCTTTGAACTGGGGTTCCGACACGAATGTGAGACTCCCGCAAGACCGCATGCTCCCAGCAAGCAGCCAAAGCATTCCTCGCAACGGCCAGCTTGCGCTCCCTTTCAAACTTTCGCACCTAGCAGGTTCCAAACTCCGAAGGAGTGCAGCCCCAGTACGATGAACAGTAGCTTGAATCTGCTGCTCCAGTTCAGAGTCGGTCCATCTCAGGGATGTGGAAGAGGAAGGATGGGCGTGCAAGTCGCACAAGGAAAAGGAGGCTGACAAGGTTCGATGGAACAAGTGGCATTTCCGAGGAGGATCCGCCTGCCAGCAACTTTGTAGTCACGGATGGGAATTTAGCGACAGCCATGTGCAAAGCCGGCTTTGAATGAGCCGTTTGATCTTTCCTAGGCGTGAGTGTCTATCCTGATGTAAATCAAGCTGGATTGAGCGAGATGGTCATGTTGTGTAGCGTCGGCGAGACGGTGGAACGCGGAAACAGACAACAGACGTTGAGAAAAAGCAACTCGAAACCAGTCGCAGAACTTATTCACGCATCGGATATGGCGTCTTCTGTTTTCGATAGGTTTCTTTCTTGCAGGTTAGGCTCATCATCTCGATAGCTTATGGCTGTCCTTGTGATCTGCTAGCATGACCTGCCTGCGTGGAGGAACTCATTACATCTTCACCGAAGAGAGCTACAAGGATTTAGTCCTGGATTGCCTGGAACTTACATGTGTTGCCGTAAAGCAAGGAAACATAGGAGAGACATGTACCGAGCAGCTGGAAGGCACATCCGTGCCAGAGGGCTGTACTGACTCCCTTCAGCTATCTAGCATGTGAACACGAAGCGCTTGAATTTGGCCAGCCGACCGACCAGCCGACTATGATGCCAAACGTGTTGGTTGAAACTTGTCGAGTGTATCCCATTTGCAAAAGTTGTCTTTCATTGAACAGCCTTGCAGATTTGAAGCATGTGGTGCAGTTCTTTTACTTCTTGTCTCTAGCTTTCAATTCGGCTTGTTTCACGAAGCCGTGGTTTCACGAGCATGCGTCACGGAGCTGCCAGGTCCTTTCGGTACGAGAGCAATCTGCTTTCCATCATAAGGGCATCCAATCCAAGCAAGACGGAAACCTTGTGGATGCCAATGCTCAAGCCAATCTGAAGCAAGGACTGAAGCTCAACGAAGATGTTCTCTCTTCGTTTGGACGTTCCCGGCAGCAAATGCAAAGAATCCCGCACTAAATCCTGCATCTAGGGCTTCCCTGAACCCTATGGTCTAAACCGTACCAGAACTCCCTTCTGCGCCCGAGGCCTGGCGCCCAGTGGCTGCATCTTCCTGGGGGGTGGCGACAGCAGCAAGAAGGACCGGGCAGGTTATCTAAGTCACGAAGGTTTAGTTGTGCTGACATCTCGCACCTGATGCCACCGGCAACGTGACGACGACAACTACTGCTTACTGCTGCTGCTGCTGCTGCTGCTGCTGCTGCTGCGCTGCTTCTCCGCCTCCTCCTAATCGTCTGCGACTACGACTACTGATCTACTACTACTACTACTACCACAACTACTAGTAATAGTACTAGTACTAGTACTAGTACTAGTACTATGAGTACTACTAGTACTAGTACTAGTAGTAGTAGTAGTAGCAGTAGTAGTAGTAGTACTACTGCTACTACTGCTACTATTACTACTACTACTACTACTACTGCTACTACTACTACTACTACTACTAATACTACTACTACTACTACTACTACTACTACTACTACTACTACTACTACTACTGCTGCTACGACTACTACGACTACGACTACTACTACTACTGCTACTACTACTACTACTACTACTGCGACTACGACTACTACTACTACTAGTACTACTATTATTACTACTACTACTACTACTACTATACTACTACTACTACTACTAGGCCGGTGCCCCTTCCTGGACCCACCTCCCGTGCATGTTTCAAGCCGCAACTATGAAATGCTGAGGATGATGACGAAGATGATGTTGGATGTTGTCACGCACATTTCCGATCGACTCGAAGGGGGGGTGGGGGGGGGTGGGAGGGGGGTGCGGGGGCGGCTTAATGACGTCCTGTTTGGCATGAGTCTTGAACACTGCAAATTTCCGATCGACTCGGGCGGGGGTGGGGGGGGGGGCTTGATGACGTCCTGTTCGGCATGAGTCTTCAACACGGCACGGCATGAGTCTTGAACACTGCATGCATTGTCGCAGCAATGAGTCCTTTTCTTGCTGTGGCCAAGATGGATTCCGTGAACCATTCGAGGCCTCAGAAGAACGCAGGACCTCAATGAACAAAGTTCTGCAAGCACAAGGTACCCTCAAAGGGTGTGAAGCAAGTGCTTGCCGGTGCTTGTGGTCTGGACGGTCTGTCGACGTGGATGAAAAAGTCTCCACGGGGTTTCTGCTCAGCACAAAAAAGCCGTTGAGCTTCGGGTCATTCGGGTCCGTGAGTTCCAGTGGAAGCACTGGAATCACCCGCAAGACCTGTGGCGTAGGATCGGAGACGTCATGCGCCATAGCGACACGCACGGGGGGTGAAGACAAAACGCGTCATCGGCGTAGTTCAAAACGCCAGTTTTAAGCCCAAAATCACCGTTTCAAAGACCCGAGCTGGTCCCCCAAAACAGGGTTTAGCAGCTCCATTCCGCAGTGCACTGAAGTCTGGAAACATACGGCCTGGCCAGTACTTTCAGCACTTGCAACAAGCAGCGTACATTCCTATTCTTCTTAAAAGGTGGGTCCACCGCGGGGCAACGGGCTACTACTACTACTACTACTACTACCATCATTACTGCTACGACTACTGCTACGACTACTACTACTACTACTACTACTACGACTACTACTACTACTACTACTACTACTACTACTACTACTACTAGTACTCCTACTACTACTACTACTACTGCTACTACGACTACTACTACTACTACTACGACGACGACGACTACTACTACTACTACTACTCCTACCACTACTACTACTACTACTACTGCTACTACTGCTACTACTGCTACTGCTACTGCTACTGCTACTGCTACTACTACTACTACTACTACTACTACTGCTACTGCTACTACTGCTACCGCTACTGCGACTGCTACTACTACTACTACTACTACTACTACCGACTCGAAACTACAACGACTACGGCTCGTAACTACGACGAAACTTACTACTTGTACGACTACTGGTACTGCTGCTGCTACTACTACTACCACCACCACTACTACTGCCGCACTGCTACTACTGTAATCAGGTCCAGCCTTCGTAGGAAACTGCTGCGTGAACTGGTCGTGGTCTTTCGACATTGCATCATAGCAGATTGCACTGCTTTTCAGCAGCTCAAGCAACTTCACAAAAGAATTTCTTGAGGCAAGACGAATGTAGTCGCCATGTTATGTTGTCAACCCAACATAATATCCAAGCTCTCTACAGGCTGTTTACATGTTTGCGCATTGTCAGGAACTCTTGAACATGCTTGTCAGTGGTCAGCCAGCCGCTGCCCTGTCAATTGATGCAGGGTGTTCGTAAAACGCACTTTGGAGAGTTATCTGCCGATTCAGTCCCCGCACATCGTAACATCGGGCTTCTAGATCTGAAGAACATGTAGTCACGCGCCTCGCGGCGAATCTGTCCCAGAACTCTTCCTTCATCTGATTGATTCTTTCCTGCTCCTAATGCCTTACACGGCGCAAGAGCCGAATCGTTTATCATGCACAGTTGCACCATTGCGACGTCGGGTCCATTCGTTTCTGCGAAATCTCCGGGTGAACATGTCGAGAGAGACGCAAGTGCAGGGTTGTCGGAGCTTGGGATCTCAGATGACTCCAGAGCTTGGCCGGGCACGTAACCTGCCAGAGGAATTGGGACTGGCGTCAAGGAAAGCCTGCACCCCTCAGACAAGCACTCGGGGATGTTCCGGGCGTCGGGTTTGTAGATCACAATTTTGAAGTGCAAACCAGGCAGAGGGACCCTGACGATGCAGAAGATAATTATGTTTGCGTTTTGGGTAGATCTGGTTTGTGGGCGCTTGCCACAACACTTCTTGGTGTACAGCTCCGAAGACTGCACGTATCCACCTCCATACATGTATATATGCATAAGAGACCTATACGTATGACTGTACATGTATGTGCCTATATATATTGTCATATACATATACACGCATATGAACATATGTACATGTGCATATGTGTCGCATACCATATGTGTATAGACATGTACGCAGACATGTAAAGAAGCATGAATACGTGCACACACCTGCACGCACACGCACACACACATGCGTATAGATATATGTGTGTATATATATATATATATGCGCACAGATACATACATACGTGCATACATACATACGTAGGCTCATACGCAGGCACACACACACACACGCACATGCATGCATGCATACATAGTATTAAATATTGGGAGGAGGACGCTGTGGACGCTTGTTTGTTCCACACGGGAACACGACATGAAACAGTCCAAACCCTATAAAACAGTCCAAACCTTATCCTGAAAACATAAAAGAGCCAAGACCCATCCAGATGCAGCCATGTGTCCTTGGATGGACAGCGAGAGCGAACAACTCGTCACACATGTTTGCCAAAGACAGTTCCTATCAGCATGCATGGGCCGCAGCACTTTCAGCGATGATTTCCCGAAATCATCCTTCTGTGCTCTGGTCGCGAACCTAGTTGTTCTTTCGAGCACGGACAGCCGACGGGCGCTTCAGCACCTTGCGGGCCCGCCCCAAAACATTAGTCCGTCTGCGGATCCTGATCGGCACAGACTGCAAATTGTCGTTGTAGAAACGACACATCTCCTCGACCCAAAACCTATGTGACAGTGGTCGAAGATTGTTTACAAAGAAATTGAGCCCGCGGACCCATGCATTAAAGCTTTCAGAAACATTGGTCCGGACATTCTTGCACCGCTTTTTCTCGGCGGCTGTCCACACCCGCTTTGCGCACGTGTGGTTGGGGCAATGAAACGCATCGATCACGAAATGCCGCACATTTGCGACAAGCTTCGCATGGTGCTTCTTGGCGAAAGTTTCAAAATGGCACATGTCATCATGGATCAGCAGAGTGGCTGTGACATTCTGCATACTCAGAACTGGCTTCAGGAGAGTGATTTTGTCAGCATTGCACTCGTTCTGCACATGCTCTACCGCTCCTAGCACTCGTCTTGAGTCTGGGTCGACGGCGAAATGCCAACCTGCGGTCCGCTGAGGTAGGGCTGCTCGACCAACATCCTTCCGCTTGCAAGAACAACTGCGTTCGTCGTCCTTCAACAGCTTGAGCTTCATGGGATGACCTTTAAGCTTTACTGTCCGTGGAGCATCGCATTTGGAGAGGTTTCTGTGGAGCCCGAAGTGACCGTCGAACGAGATGGCATTGACAGTCTGAGTGGGAGGAAAGGTCAAGACTTTGTTCAATTTCACGATGTGACTGGCCGGGTATCCGAGGTTGAACTGCAGAGGCACCGAGGGAGATCGTCGTGCCACTGCATATGCCTCCAGTGCTCGCAATAGGAGCTCGCGCAGACGTCGGGAAGACGGAAGCCGATTGTCCGTCTTATGATACAAATGCATGACAGCACCTTCTTGTCCCGGGGAGAGTTTGCCTCGTAAAAGACGAAGGTAGGTCATCTCCAAATACGGAATGGTGAAGGCAGTCTTGGAAGTAATAAAGAGGACGCCGGCATCCTTCATTTGGTCGAGCGAAAGGCAATTCAGGAGCTCCTTGCCGATCGTGAACATGTTGTAACGTGCAGTGTTTCTGCAGCGGTTACAGACCTTGGACGATGTCTGTACATTCGCAATGGTTTCTCCCCCAATGAGAATAGCCTTCACGTTCTTGTCCGTTCTGGCATAGAGTCGCTTACCGCACATAGGGCAGTCGTCACCAGGGAAGGTGTAGGTCTTGAGAACTTTTTGATCCTTGACACAAGCTTTCCGGTGAGAGCTGCGAGCGAAGGCTGATGGACGTTTCCGGCTTGTGGCGGCGGACGGACGTTTCATGGCGACACGGGAGCCTACGGCACGTGGAACAGAAGAGCAGCTACGGGACATCTGCTTGGAGGCATATGCAGATGAAACAGAATGCAGAGATTGCCCAGACAGCAGCTTCTCATGAAACTCAGACAATCAATTCAGGATGGTGTTAAAGCTGTTAATATGCAAGATGTTTGCATTTCCGCCTTTCATACAGTCACTGCACGAAGATCTGACCTGGCTCAGTTGTGCATGTCACGGGCTGCTTGCTCATCAGGATCGTCATCGCAAGCCGTTGCCGGAGGTTCCATCGTCGAGGATGCCATGCCCCCCGCAATGTGGGTGGGTGTCTCCAAATTCTCCCCGATCTCGGAGGTCATGGAAGTCTTGCTGGTGAGGCGACGCTTTGGAGGAGGATATTGGAACTGGCCCATTCGCCCAGGAGGATTGACGCAAGCCACGGGCAGAGCTTCTGGGAAAGGAACTGGGACTGCGGTCTCCTCGTCGGTGGATGGCGAAGCAGGAAGATGCACTGCAGTGGATGCGCGAGTCAAAGAGCCGATCTTGTCCGCAATCTTTTGATTGATTTCGGCCATGTAAGTTTCTGGACGACCGGCCGTCTGCATAGACTCTATGCCCTGAAGCAGGAGTTCCTGCTCCTTGGCAATGTCTGCCTCGAATGTAGGAGGCGGCTCATGGATGCCAACTTTGTACTTGGCGTAGAAGTCCTTGTCTCGCGGTGTGAACAGATCTTCGTGCAGGTCATCTACTCGAATGCAGTGGATAAGGGCATTGCGATCCTGGGAAGGCAGACGAAGATAGGTTGTACGCTTGCCGAAGATGAACATGATGCAACGTTTCAAAACAGCCATCATGTCGGCCTCCTTGTAGCCTACGAAGAATTTCTTGACGAGATTGAAGAACTCTTTTGGCTCGATGGAGGTATGGTGTTTGTCCGGGAGTGGTTCGTCTTCAGGTACAAAGTCGTTTGCAGCTAAGGCCCGAAGGCCGTTGGCGACGAGCTTCACATCCGTGTACCGACCCGAACAGTTCTGATCTTCTTCAGAAGTTAGCCACGATTTGACATCCGCGGGCTCCATTTTGTCCATGTTGGGATCATCTAGTATCAAGCCCTCGTGGATCTGTGCATTGCGATGCCTGAAGTTATCCATGGCCTTGGCCCTCCTCCACCCAGGAGAAACTCCCTACAGTTCCAGGCGATTGATGTGATACCTGCCGATGGCCAGAGCGAGAATGATGAGCAGAGGAGTCTTCCCAACTCCCGGCCATCCGATGGTCACAATTCCGAAGCTAGTCAGTAAGGGTGCAAACAAGGGGAAGAGAAACTCTCCCATGAATGGCTTCATACTCTTGGTGGTCATTGGGAAGAAGCGGCACGAAGATGCTCCTACATTCGCACGACTTTTATTCTGAGCCATCCGGATGATCTTGCCCTCCGGCCAGCCCGCAATTGGCGAGCCACTGTCCGCCTTGATGTTCGTCAAGATCCACAGGTATTGCTGGTTCTCCGAATCGTCTTCTGGGGCATTCTTGTTCACGAAGTCAACGCCTTTGACAAGCTCGTCATCGGAAGCGGTCCATGCTGTGGATTGGGCACGCTTGAGTTCCTTTTCACAAAGAGTCCACCAAACGACATGATGTCCCGGAAGACGGCCAAGGAGAGCATGGACTGCCTTCTTCCAGCTCCACGGTCCCTCGCGGTAAGCGAAGAACAATGGAAGCCCGGTGCAGAAGCCCTTTGCTTCCTTCGCAGCAACCTTGGCCGTGAACCTGATGATCCGCAGAACGTCCATGGTCCCGTCCTGCAGATTGTGAATGATGTAAGAGACGGTAGCTCCGTGTGGCAAAGACGTCGACGGCTGTAGTCTAGGCGGTAAAGCTGAATAGTCCTGATTTGACAGACGTTCACATACTGAAAGCAAGTTCCCAAACTCAGCGATCTGGTAGTGTGCATCCAATACAAGCACGCATGTCTTTGGAAGGTCACGACGACAAGCATGCTTCTCAAGATCTGACAGCCGAATGCACTCGGAGATGTCCGCCTGGCTATTGTTGACATAGACTGGCGTCGAGTGCTCTTGAATGGTCCACTCCTTTGCGGCGTACTTGGCCATGGCATCATCTAACAGCCTGTTATGCGGCGACGCCATGTTGCAGCGCAAGAAATCGCGAGGAGCTAACACCACTATCTGTCTCGGCTTAAGGGCACTAGACGCAAGACAGATTCAAGAAAGTTTGCAATCGTTTGCAACATGATGTGTCCCACGGAGCATTCAAATGTGCATGATTGCAGGCGCTTTTCGCGGATGCGCCGTGCGACATGCCTTATCCATCATGGGCCCCCAATGCATCATTAGCAATGTACAGGTCGCGGCTGACTTCCTCCAAGTCCGCTTCGAGCACAACGATACGGCGACGCAATTCTTTTTTCGGTGTAGAAGAAGACGATGAGGATGACGATGACGATGTAGAACTATCGCTGCTGTCCTGGTTCATAGCATTGCCGGCGCATTGTTCCATGTTACCGTTCTCGCTCGTGTTCGGGTTGGTGTCCATCGAAACCTTGTTGTCGTCCTCGTGGATGTTCTGCTTCATCAGGTTGGCGGCGTCGTTGGCGATGTTCTCGGTGTCCCGGGGGATGTTCTGCTTCATCAGGTTGGCGGCGTCATTGGCGATGTTCTCGGTGTCCCGGGGGATGTTCGGCTGCATGAGCTTGGCGGCGTCCTCGGCGATGTTCTCGGCGTCCTGGGGGATGCTCGGCTGCATGAGGTTAGCGGCGTCCTCCGCGATGTTCTCGGGGCTCTCGGGCATGGGCTCATCCATCAAGCACAAGGGTGCCCCATCACCATTTTCAATCACCTCACATTTGCGACCGCGCTTGCGTTTTGGCTTGCTCAACAAGTCGAGAAAGCGGTTGTGTGCAACATCGGACCATGGACCAGCAGGTGGACGCAACTGCATTCCAAGCTGAATGTTCCTCAGTTCCTCATCAACTTCCGCACCTCGTAGGCAGTGATTGGGAGACGACTTGGGTGGCAGTCAATCGTACCGCTCTGAATCTCCGTCAAAATCTTCGTGTCATCAGGCAAAGGTTTGAGCACGACCACTTCTGGATTTTCTTTTGGCTGCGACTCTTGCGACTGTTGCAATCGCAAGATGACCTGCTTGCCTTTGAAGATTGCATCACCGGATACCTCCACCGTTGAAGCCATTATTCGACTGGAGAATACGAAGCAAAGAATACAGGAGCTACGATGCTTTCAAGCCGAAGCCTTGCAAGGTGGAGTAATGATGATGTCGGGGTTTGGGGCGTAGGGTTAAGGACTAAGTTTAAGGGTCGTAGTGCTTACCCAAGCAGACCCCAAAAGGCCCAGTTGCTTCGCCGCGATGCAGCCAAGTGACCTGACAGGTAAAGCTCTGTATAGTAGGTAAACATCTATAACCCTGAATGGTGAATTATTCCTACAGGGACACCGGGACGCAAGCACAGGACATTCCAAGAGCCGCGCGCCCCGACTTAATGACTTAAAAAATTTAAGTCATTAAGTCAGGGGCCCTCCCGGATCCAAGATCCAAGATTGCAGAAAAAAGTTTCTTGGAGCCATCTTGGATCCCGCCGGGGCCCTGACTTAATGACTTAAATTTTTTAAGTCATTAAGTCAGGGGCCCTCCCGGATCCAAGATCCAAGATTGCACAAAAAAGTTTCTTGGATCCATCTTGGATCCCGCCGGGGCCCTGACTTAATGACTTAAATTTTTTAAGTCATTAAGTCGGGGCCCTCCCGGATCCAAGATGGATCCAAGAAACTTTTTCTGCAATCTTGGATCTTGGATCCAGCCGGGGCCCTGACTTAGTGACTTAAATTTTTTAAGTCATTAAGTCGGGGCCCTCCCGGATCCAAGATGGATCCAAGAAACTTTTTTCTGCAATCTTGGATCTTGGATCCAGCCGGGGCCCTGACTTAATGACTTAAATTTTTTAAGTCATTAAGTCGGGGCCCTCCCGGATCCAAGATGGATCCAAGAAACTTTTTTCTGCAATCTTGGATCTTGGATCCAGCCAGGGCCCTGACTTAATGACTTAAATTTTTTGAGTCATTAAGTCGGGGCACCGGCTGGGAACACAATCGACAAGGAGCAAACAAGCGTCCACACAAGGAACAAACAAGCGTCCACGGCGTCCCCTTCTGTAAGTATTATGTTCATTCATTCACGCATACATTCATACATGCGCATTCAGTGTTTCTTGCTTCCTTAAGTGCATGCACACAGACTGACAGACAAATAGACAGCTCGATCGACAGGTAGTTAGACAGGTATATGAAGAGGTAAACAAATAGACTGATAGCAAGAAAGACTGATCGATACGTGGCTTGCTTGAATTCACGGCACGGGTGTTTGGCATCCCAGCTTGCTAGAGACCCATGGAAAGCTCCTACGTTGTGAAGCCAGGTTGTGTGCGTCAATCACACCGGGCGGCTGACTCAAGACTTTGCCGCTGGGCTTGAACGAGCGAAGTGGCTTCAGATGGTGTCGCATGCGAGGATCAGCTTGTGGTGCTGTCCCGACGTCCAATCGCAAGTACAACTACGGGGCCAATCCAGTCCTGGACCAAATATGTCAGGCAGAGCAGGCGTCAAGTGTCAGAGTTTAAATTATAGTTCGGATAATTGCATAATCTGCAAAGCGCAAAGACAGGCGCGAGTGCGATGATATCAGCTCCAATGGTAGGATCCTATTTTGCATATGCGGTATGAATTGATTTGTGTGGCTGCCTGCAGGTGGTTTAGGTTTGTGTCCTGCCTCCTGCACGCATGCCGCAATGCGTGGATTTCCTAGAGCCAACTCTTGGTGAACTGTTCGACTACCAATCACCTTCAGTCACAAGACTCCTCAGTCCCCGTGTGTACGGCCTGATGCCTTAAAGCATAGACGCCCGTGCATCTCAGGTGAGATGCTGCTTGGCAGGAAATGAGCAAGCCCCAAATTCCTGAGCTCCACGGAATTTCTGAATAGCATGTCCTGCCATTGCCGGAGTCATGCGACATGCCGGGCCCTACGGTAGCCCCCGAACCTCACATCCTAATGACGGTTTCGCTCTTGTGGTGAGGATGCGTGCGACTTTCTGTCAGAGGGTTCGATGTGCCTGGAGTCATTCGCAGCAGGGAACCTGAGCCTTCTTGGCTTGACGACGCTAACCAGCCAAGCTTGATGGAACAGTTGCACAGACCCTGATCATGAAGCACATGGATACATTCGTGCAGATAGCCGCATGACCATAAAAGTGCAAATCCCACTTCAAATCACTTATACAAATGTGGGTGCACGTGTGAGTTAGTTCCCGTTGGTGCCGCAGCGAGGTCATGAATTCCTGTGTCAGCAGCTCTTTCGAGTGACGCCTGGGCAGCACATAAAGGGTTTCAGGCGAAAGGGGCGAGGGGCATTGAGCACCGCTACGCGGAGCTTTATCCTGGTAAAGCGAGATGCTTGATGAGGTGCTCGCAAGCAGGGCACAGGGGACGGGGCCCGAAGTATCTGAGCTCCTTCTGGCAACTGTCCAAGGGAAACATCTGAGCAGGCTGCTTGGCTGCGATTTGGACTTTGTGTTAAGGACGATTGAGGCACAAGGGAGGGTGCGAGGTTCACAGTGAAAATGGCCTGTCGCATCAGTGGCCACACAACTTGTTCAGATTGCCAAGATGGACAGGAAAGAAGCAGAGGCTGCTGTGTTTCAGCCCGCGAAGATTTGGTTATCCAGGATCTCCTAGCTTTACGAACTTCCAATGTGAGATTCTCTTCATCCTCGAAATCCCGACATGTTAATTTGCATACTCCGTGGATTGGGCGGCCTTTCCAGCTTTCCTTGTTTCGTAAACCAGAGGCCGGAGCCCAGTCAGGCCAGCAGAGGCGGATGGGATCCCAGCGTAAAGTAAGAATTCAGCAGCCGGATATCGTGCGGATAGAGGAAGCAGGGATTGTGGGCGGGTGGTGTCTGGGAGACGTGAGTGGCGGCATTCTACTATCCAGCTGAGTGACGGCTGTAAATCCAATCCTCCGAGGGCTCTCCACCCAACCGATAAAGTTGTTGTTTCCAATTGCCTGGAAACCGTAACCTCTCGTAGTTGAGTAGAAGGGTGTAGAGAAGCAAGTTTCAGCCCAGAGAGGTGTTTCACCCGGGGCCCCTCATCCCCACCCCTCCTCACTTCAACGGTGTGAAGCAATTTCCAACGCATGAGGAGCAAGTCCATGTCATCTTTCTAGTAGACGACACAGATGTTGGAGTTATTGCAAACTCGCGTGAGCTCGCCGTCATTGCTCTTGTGCAGCGTGGTGTCTGACCGCTGGTACCATTTTCCCAGTGAGCCTTACGAAGCTTCAACACATGTCATGCGGGCTCCACCTGTGTTTTTGTGAGTTCCCTTCTTTTGGCTTGTTCTTTGCAATGTAGTTTCGGCTGCCTTATAACTTATAACTTATAACTATAACAAGTTTCTCCCTACCTGTATGCGTTTGGAGTGAGCTATGTTGCAAATATAAGCTGCATAAAAGGGGTTGCTTTCATGTAACCAATAGCCGAGCACTTGTCAGCACACTGAAGTGTCCCCAAAAGGGGCATGAAAGATGGAACGAATAAGAGCTTGTCACGTTGGATCGCAACCAGGCATGGTTTCCAAAGCATGCACATTCCACATCCTTTTACACTTGAGTCATCACATGCAGGATGAATGAAACCTGTCTTGCCGCAGGGGTGCAAAACAGCGTTCGATACAGAGGTCCGAGAGAAGCGCGTACCTTGGCTGAAACCCTTTTTCGAGAAACATCAAGGGTTCAGGGAGTTGTGCAGTGGTTACGGGAGCATTTGTGTCGAGCGCGTTTGGGCACGGCGTGGCTCCCTGCAGATGGCTACGGCAGTCCTCACTAGAGGCGTAGAATGTTTGCACATCTATGTTCCAAAGCCTCAGCAAGATCCCGGCAGCTGGTTGGTGGGTTTCCTTCCTGTTTGGCTTCTTGGGGCCGAAACCACGACTGGTGCAATTGCTGCTTCGGGGGTGGCGCAAAGAAAGGAAAGCTACAAGTAGAAAAGGCCAGCACGTTCACTGTTAGGCGAACGGTAGAAGGTTCGAAAGAACGCCATGAAGTACTGTTGGGATTAACAGCATCCTGTGAACCAAAATCGTCTGCTGCAGGCTGCGAACTCTCGTTGGCATGCATCAGCAACCCACTGACAGCTGGTTCTGGGATAAGACGTAGTCATGAGCATCGTGCATTTACCGCAGCACAGTTGCTCTATTGGCTACAGGGACTTTCATGAGCAGATTGTACTTGCCCCAGTCCCTCCCAAGGACAGGGTGAATAGAGCTGGAGGGTGCCGTGACACTGAAGCGCAGGGCTCCGACCCACGAAGCCCCGACCTGCGAACTGTGAACCACCACAGCCTGCAGGTTGGATGAGCTGGAGTCACAGGAGTCACCAGGGTGCGAGGGGCATGAGCAAGTGGGAAACATCAGGCTGTATGTAGTGCGAGCTAGACGTGCTTTGCTGCGCTGAACGAGTCCAGATCCGTCGGTTAGATGTGAAGAGTTATGTCTCATGTAGACAAGCTGTTGGCCGTCACGGCCGTGGCTACAGGGTCCAGATGAATTCCTCAGATTGCCCCATGGCGCCGAGGCCAGATCAGAATTTGCCCTTCCAATGCTGACAGTGCCGTTTCGGGATCAACACAGATCTACGCCGATCTAGGTGCGTCCAAGCGGGCGGCATGCTGCAGTGACTTCCATCCAGATCCAAACCGCTCCTCCGAGGAGCGTCCCAACTTCTTGCGCGAAAAGACACAACGTCGGACACTGCTTCCTGCCAGCAGATGAGAGGTCGGTTCTGGGAAGTGACATCGAAGTCTACGGGACTGAGCTTCTTGAAGTTTACATCGCGACAGCAGGAATGCAGGGCTGATCGCCACAAAGAGTCGCAACTTCGGATTTGCGTACGACAATGCCTGCTGTGTTCAGAGTTCAGAGAACACGAAAGGCAAGAGAACCCATGAGATGTCCAAGGCCGAGCCCATAGCAGTCTTGGGAGATTGGGCAACAGAGCATTGCGGGTGTTGCAGCATCCCCAAATCAGTTTACCCGGAGCTGTACTGGGCCCTATGGGCTGTCGCAGATCATGGGCCGTCCCAGTTTTGTCACACCGTATAATCCAGTGCCCAGCGAGGAAGTCGTGTCAAACCATCTGAAAACTCTGCGAAACCACTGATACCTTTGCAGCAACGAACGCTCGAGTGCTGCTTGGCACGATGAAGACGTACACTGTCCAGGTTCGATTCGCTGATCTTCGACGGACATCATGGCCGCGTGGTTTTGATTTTGTTTGGGGATTCGGGTTCTGAGCATGAATTCATGGTTCAATGTAGACCCCCCCGATGCCCGGGTCTTCGACCTTAGCTGCTGACTGCCCGGGCCCATGCTCAGAGTTCTGAATGCTTAGCGTGACGGCCACGGAAGGCCTGAGGCCCGAACCACACGCAGGAGGAGAAAAGCCCAAAGCTGGAAATGTAAGTTCGTGACGGCTTAGTCCCCGCTTGCAAGCGATAACCCATGTTACTACCCTTCCTACCCTCGCTGGTCCAATTCCATACAAGTTTGATCACTTCGGGAACTGCTTCTAGGAATTCACACAGTTGTATGGAGTGAGGTCGAGTTAATGGTCAAGGGGACGGATTCATGCTGAAGTGAAAAACTTTAAGGCTACCCAATGTGACTGACACCCCCTGCTGGGTTGAACTTAACTTGCAGTCCCGACTCGTCATGAACTCACTTGGGGGCTGCTTGAAGTGGTGGGTATTCATGACCAGAGGGATTACAGGGGAAGACTTTGCTCATGATCCGCAATTCAGGCATCACGCATTACTTCCGTGCAACGAGGCCACACTAAACCCGAAACCCTGGTTGAGGCTCAGCCCGTATGGTGTTCTGATTCTGCGAGCAGGAAAGGAGCCCGCAAAAGAAAGTCAATTTGTTGAGTGAGGAAGGAAGGCCTAAATGCAAGCTTGGCCAAGCAGTGCTTTAGAAGGCGCTGACCACCGGACCCACCTCGTGGATGACATGATGGATCAGTTGAGCGAGGCACTGATGAGTGATTTTCATTCTAGCTGCCCCGAAGCCGGGAGGCGCGAGAGCTGCCGAAAGTGAGAGTTTGAGTTAAAGCCGTAACGAAGAAAAGCTAAAGAGTCGCTTTTCGACCAGCTGCTTCGTGTGTCACATGGCCGTCTGCTTGTTATTCTATGTTCTCGTTTGCCTGTAGTCCTGAACATCAATGTGGCCGGCCTGCACAGCCACGACATCAAAGAAACAGAGTTGATTGCCAAATTGTGGAGCTGATTTGTGGCCAGATTCGGTAGTCAATCAGCCCAGGAAGTTGGCATTGACTGGTTGACTATGTACTCACTCGGGTTGTTCAGTCTTGACATTGCCATGGCTTCTTTTGCCAAGCAGTATACGAACGGGGCGTTGGACGTCGCAGGTCACCAGCTTCTCTCAGCCTGAGATGTGCGAGCTCCTCATAACGTATCTGCGAAGGGGCCAGCAAATCCCGAAGCTTTGCCACCGTGCTCAACTTTGCTGGTGGTCTGAGCGAGGGGTTGGGACACTAACTGATCAGGACTAAAGTTGCGATGACATCTGCGATAGCTACGATGGGTATAGATTCTTGGCCGGTACCCGAGTACGACGTGTGTATGAGCCTGGCATGGGGGGGGCATGCACACTCTTCAGAGAAAGTGGCACTTGGGAAAAGCTTGATCTGAATCAGGCAGCTTGACGCTATGAAGAGCAGGTTTCAGGTTTGCGTGGCTATGGAAGCTTCTATCTTCCGAGCTCAGGACCATCTACACACCACGTGCTCCACGTGCATATGCCCGAATCTCGCTACCCAAAGCTCCAAGTCACATAAACCACGTCGAAACGGTGAACCCTTGCGGCCTCAATGCCAATAGACTATGTGCAGTATAAGACATCCCCAAAGCTGATGCCGCTCACAAGCCTGCAAGGCATTGTCATGGACCCACTGAACCCTCGCGAGTGCTCTGGCGGCCACACAGAGGACAAGCTGCTCCTTGCCCTGGTCGTGACTTTCAACTAAGTTGTTTAGAACTTCGCTGCTGGCGGCACCTGCATAGCAACGGGATTAGAGTGTTGCAGTTCTGGCAAGAACGCAAAGTATTCCTCATGTTGGGGTTGAGGTTTCGGGGAGCTGACGTTGGTTCGGTCGTCGATGCGCAACAGAGCAGCAAAACACCCACATCCTCAGCCAACACATTGAGGTCGATGTGCCTCAGCAACTTCGTGATCTTGGCCAGCACCGCGCCCAGATTTCTAATAAACCGTCTTGACAAAAGCCTGGTTTCTGAGTATCCGGCAGCAGCAGAAGCAGCAGGACTCGGAGAGAGTAGTTGTCGTGGTCGCAGTAGGAGTGGTAATAGTCGCCGTCGTCATCGTCGTAGCAGTAGTCGTCGTCGTCGTCGTCGCGGTGCTAGTGGCAGTGGTAGTGGTAGTGGTAGTGGTAGTAGCAGTAGTAGTAGTAGTAGTAGTAGTAGTAGTAGTAGTAGCAGTAGCAGTAGCAGTAGCAGTAGCAGTAGCAGTAGCAGTAGCAGTAGCAGTGCTGCTGCTGATGCTGCTGCTGCTGCTGTTGCTGTTGTTGTTGTTGTTGCTATTCCTGTTCCTCAGCGTGAAAGGTGGTACTTGTATGCCCAGCGCTACTTTTGGTCAGCAGATCACCGTGGTGATGGGGATTATGATCACGATTACGATGGAAATCGTACTCACGTTCATTGCACGTTCGTGATTGATCCGGATGCCTGCTGCTTTTTCTTGCTTTTTCGTCCTTGTCCTTGACGACAAATCTGCAGAACCATGACTCGGTCAAGAAACGAAGTCACGGACACAACAGAAGTTAAGCATGGCGAGTCTCGCAAATGCCGTGGTGTTCGCTCTTTTTCGCAGCTTGTTCTCGGCGCCAGTAAACCACCAGGGGCACCCATCGAGTTTTTAGGTGCATGCAGGCACGCAGCATGCCCCCCCCCCCCCCCACCACAGAAAGCACAAGAAAATGTGTTGAATAGTATTAATTAATAATCATGCTGTCGGGACTTGCACCGTCAAAGAACCGCTGGCGAGACACATGACGAGATTCTGTTAAACAAAAAGGGTATGGTTCCCGATGCATGCTATAGTGCGCCGGGTACCACAAACGACCGCAACACTCCGCGACGCTGAACAGAATTCCTGTGACCCAGGCAACGACACCTCCGATTTCGCAGACGTCGAGGCTGTGAAGGCAGCCAGTGTGCTCGAGTCGCAGCAGCTCGGGTCGCATCCGACCGGCTAAGGAGTTTTGAGAGTTGTGGACGGGGCCCAGGCAAAAAGGTGCATCGAGGGCCGACAATTCCTATGTCTACATCGCATGTTGTTGATGATGTCCCTGCGCAAGTCCTGCAATAGGAGAGCGATCATAGGCGCCGAAAGACAGAGAGCGTCTCAGCGAACACTCGGGTTGATGATTTATGTCAATGTTGGTGCAATGAAGCTCTGATAGTATTCCTTTATGATTGTCTTCATGCCCACGCATCTGGTGCGTAAAGCAGCAAAGAGTTATCGCGCAGGATATCTCCCATAAGCAGCATTCACTCAAGCGACCAACGCTGCCAGGATGAAAGTTGTCGAAATCTTATATTCGACTAAAGAATGTGGAGTCGCAGAGATTCTAATCTTCCATACGTCGTGTGGCGCGACCAGAGGAAGGAAACCCTGCAACGCCCCCGCAAGTATCATCACTCACGGCCGACGACTGCGCACATCCTTCATGGTACAGTTGGCATCGTGCGGTGCTTTTCTCGGGCGTCCCTCTCTGACCCCGAGGCTGCTCGAGGTTGCCAAAGTGGACGCTTGGTGCTCGCAATTAGATATTAGTCAAGGCGAGAATGAGGCATGGCCATTAGCAGAGGTGAAGTAATAGCGGCGGCCGCCACAGCAGCAGATAAGCCAGCAGAACCTGTCGCCGTTGTCGTCACAGTCGCATTAGCAGCAGAATCACGGTGCTGAAATGCATCCTACCGTACCCAGTATCAGGAATTATACCGGAACTGCCATGGTTCAAGACGTGAGAACTCGTGTCAGCAGATGCGAGAGTATCCTAAAGGTGAACGAAAGAGGCGGACTGAATTGAGCTTGTCTAGCGGCTTCTGTTCGGCCACCGTTGAGCATAGGGTTACGGGTTCTCGTGACCGAAGCTGTTGAAGACTGGAGCTGAGCTCAAGTCGTGAAGCCTTGATTACGAAGACTGAAGCCTCCTGGCTCATACCCTGTCTATTTGGGAATAAGCTGTGTGGTTGTGCAGTTATGCAGTCCTATGAATGGGGCCCTGCTGAGTATGTGCTTATCATGGTGAACCCAAAAAACAGGAGCTCGCCAGAAAATCACAGCGGCTTTCTCGCAGGAACAGTGGTGGGCTGTCATCATGATCTACATGTACTCCTGGCTGATTTTGGTTCGGCTATATTCTGCTTTGTGATCATGTGGCGAGGTTCGGTCTCCATAGCCCATGGGGTAGGATTCGTAACATGCATATTGGGCTCTGATTCAGGATTCTAGGACCGAGTTTCGTATCTTTCCTGGTTGCGGCTGAGGGAGCAAAGGGTCAAGTGATGGGATTCTTGACCTTGCGATGTGGCGGTTTCGTACTCGATGGTTCAACAGCCACGGTAGAGCGACGTTGGACTTACAGAAGGTCCTGGCTGAATATCGCGTTGATGAGATGTCGCAGGATCCTCTACGCTGGATTCGCTGAGGCAACAACAGGCAGACCATTCGGAATCCCACTGCGGCCGCTTAAATCCAAAGACAGATCTCGCCTTTGTCTCCCTTGCAGCAGCACTTCTCGTGAGGCCCCAACTTGGCAATCGCATACGCGGCTGAGCAGAATACATGGCCTTTAGCCCTGACTCTCCCAATGCCAGGCTTGTGGTGTTGAACTTGCTGTCCCTTCTTCTGGCTCTGGTCCGCAGCGGAGGTGCTTGACGGGTCAGAGTAGGAAATCTGAAATTTGCAAAGCCATTTTCAGGACACTCATAACAGACAAGGGCCCCCAACGAAAGTGTGCAAACTTTAGATTTCTTTCTCAGCCGGGTGTTCAATCCTGCGACCTACTTGTGACAATCAGCAGGTGCTGCCGCAACCTATGCGATACCTGACGAGCATATATGTTGTTTTCCCAGGGCTTGTGGTGCAATGCAGCTTCAACTGATCGAATTTTGATCGGCAGGGTCGGGATGTCCAGGTGTAGAGGGTGAGGGTCGACGTGCTATAGCTTCGTGAGACAGGCTTCGCGCAAGCTTCGCAAGTTCAGGGCTGCTACTGCGTTTCTTTTTGCAATTGAGGCCCTGCACTTTGCATTCAAGGAAGGGTAGTGTCAAGATCTGGCCAGAGCCAGAGTCGGTCTGCGGCGTTTTTAGAGCTTAAAATTCATTGAAATTTCAGCATGTGGCCACAGAACTTCAGAATTGACTCGACAGAATCGGAGTGAGTCCTGCGAGAAAAGACGGAAAGGGGTGGGGTGGAGTTACCCTTGCTCGGGCAGGAAGAGAAAGAGAGACACATGTGGAGCGATTTGTATGTCTCCGGTTGAAGTTCGTGGTAAGGACTTAGGATGGTCGAGCTTAGGGGGTCTTGACATGGCCTCGTGGACGTAGCGTCATTCTCTCCCTAGCGGAGTGTTTTCCACACCCAGGGCGTGGCTGCCCGAGGGCTTGCGGCGCTGGGGGCTGCCGGCTGTCTCAGCCCTGAGCACCTTCATATCAGGACTATGCCAAGGCTAGAGTACGCAGCTAGTTGTGAACGATCCATTTATTCGGTGACTATGCATAGCCCTGGTTGTGTTCTCAGCAGGCCTTGAACATGCGTTCAATCTCGTTTTGGAGACCCAAGGGTCTCTAGACTGCACATACTGGGAATACCCACCAGTTGAATGTAAGTCCCACTAATGATTAGACTTCGCCGTGGGAAGCATACTGGTCATGTTAGTCTGAATAAAGATTTGTTCCATGGTCCATCTCTCGCAGGCTCCCGTCCCCGTCCCGTACGGTTTGAAGTGCAGTTTGCTTTCGAACATCCGTGCGATCAAGCAGAAAGTGTTTCCCTCTCTGTTGATTCCAGAAGCCTTCTGAAATCCCGAGATCTCTACCCATGGACTTGACTGTGGCTGAAGGAGTTGTCTACAAGGTTACCAGCTCTACCAAATGAGTATGACAATGCGGAACCTTCAAATCCTTGCAAGAAGGACTGGTTGCGCGCTTTCGATTCACGTGTCTGAGCTTGCAAAAGCTGGCTGACAGTGTCTTGAAAGTTCCTATTCTTTAGCTCCGCTATAGATGACAAGATAGAGTCCCGTGGGCCAGAGGCCTTCGGGAGAGGAAGGGAGGTAGGGTGTGGGCATTTGGGGGGTGGATCTGAAGTTGAGGGGCTGTCAATTGACAGTGAATCCAGAGTCCTGGCAAGCATGACAAAGAATCAAAGGCAAATCCGTGATGCACAAGGGTCACCACCACCACCACCACCACGACTACCTCTACTAGACCACGACAACAACTACTACTACTACTACCACCACCACCGCCGCCTCCCCGATATCCAAATGCTAGCACAGGCTCCGGTGGAGCAAGGCTTTGTCGGCCGCTTCACATCTACAGGCATAGGGGACTGGGGTTGGAGTTAGCCTGGTTGGGTTTACGTTCTGAAGACCTTCGTGGTTCTTTGTGCTTCAAGGACATATCCGCAGCGCTGAACGTGATTCGTGAACATGACGGTTGCGGTTCCGGAGGAGAGTAGGTTGTACTTGCGCGGGTTCGAGCTCAAAGCCGCATTTTGAGAACCGGTTTCAAATCCTGGGGAACTGTTGCCCTTATGTGTAATTCGTTGAATCCGGATAACTGCTTCAATCATTAACTGATGGAGATTTCTTTCTGTCCGACGACTGCCAGTGATATCGTTTGTCTCAAGCTTCGGGAAGGTTTCAGGCCAACTGAATCTGTAACTGGCCAGCCACTGGTGGGCATCCGAGTTTTGACAGTTTGTTGACGTATCAGTGTGGTCTGAGCCTGCTTTACAGCGCACTAGCCTTGTGGGTTGGTGTATGCGTGGCATGCGGGATGTAGCCATACATTTAGGTGAGTGTTTCTTCCAGTTGTGTCGATTCAACACGAAAAACTGACATAATTAGGGTGTATGCAGGCACGGTGTGCTTTCATGTGTTGGAACGGAATCCCGACAGACCTCCAGGGTGCATATAGTTCGTGCGAGTTCAGCATCGTTTCAACTTCTTGCGAGGCTGAGATCTGGAAGTTTCGCACCCGTGTAAGTGATGCTTGCCTGAAATCATCGCGCATATGGGCCATGTAGACCTTTGAGTCGGGCTTCGTGCAGAGCTCAGAAACCCTGATTATGCTAATGAGGCTGCCGCACCTGTTTGTTAATCAGCGCTAGTACGCACTCAAGATCCGACATTGTGAGCCCAAGCCTTGTTGGTTTCTCTATCAATGTCCAGCACAAGCCGTAGTTGATCCTATCCCTAAATCTACCGAAACACAGAGTCCAATTGGTTGCGCCCCAAATCCTGCATCCTGTGACGCAGCCCAGAATTCATTGAATGCAACCGCCTAGTCTCATGGTCCCGGGCGCCGTTTTGAAGCGTGATTGCCAGGGGGTTTTGAATGGGCCACTTCAGTCAAAACTAAGTTGTCCTCGCCTGTTGTGTTCATGGGATGCAGCATGTGCCCTTCGAAACCACGGAAAATTTCCCCTAAGTCAGGAAGTTTCTTCAAACTGAGGACTATACCGTGGTCGGCGGCAGCATCCTGCCACAGATTGGGTCGCCCAAGCAATTAGGTAAAGCCTTGAATACAGCCGCTGGCAAAGCAAGCTGCGGCAATTGTATGTAGGTCTTTCCGAATCAGGGTGTCCCGTCCGACGAACTTAAGCTTCAGTTGAGTACCATGACATGCAAACGGGTCTCTCAGTTTCTTCCACGTTGACGGGTCTGTACCAACATCGAAGAATACTTGACTAAGACTGTGCAGAACCTTCAATTTGGCATTAAGCTAGGGGTCTACGAATCACCCCTGCCTACACTGGTGCTGCGCAAATTCCCTCCTTGACAAGTCCAGGAGGACCAGTCTCCAAGCACATCCGACCTTCAAACCTTGATGGACCTGACTATTGAGCCTTCTTGCAGACTTGGCCAGTCGCTCCGAGGTGTTGTGGCAGAGACCGAGGACGCCGAGGGCGGGCGCGCCAAATCAGACCTAGGGCAGGCAGACAGTTCGGGGCGTGCACGAGACCGGGTATACCAAGCAGGTGTAAGTGCGTGACTCCATTCCTACTTTGAGCGATGGCGCATTTCAGTGGCAAGAGGGTTGGAGAAAGCAGAGCATCAAGATTGTGCCGTCAGAGATGTCACTGATGTCCTTAATTTGAGCGGGCCGAATATCCAAGTGCAGAACTGCAGAAAGCATCAGCAGAGTTTCTTTCGCGCTACTCGCGGCCTGCGCTTGTCCACGCTTATTCGAGGCGCGTTCTCCTCTCGCTGAAATTCTCCAGCCACTTCGCGAGGGTTGCTCCGTTTGTAGTATTCCGCTTTCACCAATCCACTAGTCCCTTCCGAGCGCTGTGGTCCGTTTCCCAAAGTCCTTCTCGTGCTGTTAGCTTCTCTTTCTGGGATATTCTCGCCCCGTTCGAGCAACATCCGTGATTTGGGATGCAAAGTGCACAGACAAGGCATCGTAACGGGAGTGCATACGGTGTTGAGCCGAGGGCACAAGGATTGCAGCAGCAGGAGTTGGGCCGCCGACGGAACGGAAACCTTCGGGAATTTGTGGGACCCACCAACATCTGCATACAGTGGGGTTCAAGCACCGCTACTTCGCTATGTGGTTATATCTCGGGAGCTTTTTGCACGGTTTAATCTTCTGCGTGCTTATTCACGCCACACTGTGCGATGACGGGTCCAAAGCTCCGCCATCCACATTCAGAAATTTCCAGTGACTGTCTTTGCCCTAGTCAAGCTCATATCAAGCGATCCCAGACCCAAGCCCTGGACATCGGCCTGTATCAGGTGTTCACACGCGAACGCAAGCAGGCCGGGGCTTGGGGGAAGTCAAGGGCATCATTGTTTGTCGTCTTTTTGGCTTTGGAGTTCGGGTTTTGCTGGGTCAGTTTGCAGCAAAGACCGTCTCCTTGCTTTGCCAAGCAGCAGCTTTGGGTGCAGAGCGGCGTTTCTTCGATTGGGGTGCATAGCTTCTCGAAGATCCTCTGGATTAGTTCTGGCTACAGTAATTCTGATAGCTTGAAGAGGGTCACCGCGGTAAGAGGCCGGGCCGCAGAGGGTACGGAGGATGAGAAGCTACTGTAGTATACGTAGCACAACACGTAGAAATGCTATGTTAGCAGCAGCAGTCGCAGTAGTGGTGGTAGTCGTTCTATAGGTAGTAGAAGCAGTAGTCGTCGTCGTTGTCGTCGTTGTCGTCGTGGTAGTGCGACGGTGGATGAGGAAGTACAAGGACTGCTGAAATCTTGCACCAGCTACATATTGTGACGCGGGTACGCCTGCAGGCAACGACCCCGCAGCCCTTTTGTAATATTGACGACGGACCTTCGTGGGGCGGTGCAAGGTTCATGTCATTGGAACGAGTTTGCAAAGCCCCGTGTCCAAAACAATGTTAAGAAGGGGTGCGGAGTGAAGCCAGTTGGTGAATCCTGCAAGCGGTGCAAGATTTCCTCCATCCACACTAGTAGTAGTACTGGTCGTGGTAGTAGTAGTCGTCGTCGTCACGATGAAAGGCCATTGTCGTAGGGACCAATAAAGGCGATCTCAATCCTGTCAACGCCCGCGGATCTGTGGAATCGTAGGGGTGATCCCACCAACACCAAGTGCTCGGTAAGAATCCTCAGCCGGAAAAGCTGCAAGTGGCCTAGGATAGATCACCAAATGCTCCAGCGGAGCCTCCAACCAGGATGAAGCCCGCAGCCTCTTCCGCGCCAACGCCCGGACCTGACTCCAGATCTGACCAGACAAACATAAGGAGAACGTCAGACCGCAACGGAGCCTCCTCTTACTGCTATTTAGGACTTTAAGGCACAAGCCATGTCCTCATGCCTCTGTATCGTGGATTGACAATGGCATCTCCATCGTGAAAGACCCCCACCATGTGGCAGGTGTTCGACCTGAATTGTCATTGTTCAGGAAGAGGACCTAGTTTTGCAGGATCAGAGGTGGCCTCTGTATGTCTTCGGATCAGGCAATACATCGCCCTTGAACTACAGTATCTTTCAGTTGTGATACCTGGCCCTAAATCTTCGACCTCGCCCAAGCCATGCGTTCCGGCACTGAAGTTTACCCATTGAGCCGGGATGGGTCCGGCACCGTGCCCTTCCATCATGGCTTTCCCACTGTCAAAGAAGTATTAGCACTCCTTTGCGTGAAAGCCTTCGTTGCCCGTGGTGGCCAAATCTTCAAGTCTCCCCGAAGGCAAGAGCGCGCAAACCCCGAAGAACTTGGAGCATTGTTCTCCTTGCGTGTAATTATTGAGTTTAATGTCAGCAGAATCGGTTGATTTCTTCAGCGTCCTGTCTCTGAGCTCGTCACAGGTTCTTTTCATGTTGTTTCATGCGACGACCATATCGCAATTCCAGGTTCGGAACCGTCTTCCCCTCAACTTCCCCGACACAGAGCCCACCTTTATTCTTAATAGGACCACCTCAGAAACGCGACGGTGCAAAACAGCTGCAACCGTCGAGCTCAGTACATCCCACCGAGGTCACGAACATCTTCAACTCAGCCATGGAAGAGAGGCTAAGCAGCCAGGAGGATGTTGAATGGTCATGGCTTCGGGCTTTGCTTGGCAACAAGCTGTTGCAATAGAGACGGACACTCTTTTGCAGACTTGCCCTCATTGAATCGGTATACCGTTTACTCGGTGCTTCAGCGTTGATTCTCAACACGATGATTAGACATGCCCAAGTTCCAACATCGGTTCCATTGGATCTCGCTTCAGTCGTTCAGGGGTGTCATTGCAAGTGGAAGGATAGATCCTCGATTTCCACAGTAGCGCATTCTGTTCATCCACAGTGGCCGTGTCTCGTGAACATCAACACCCCCAGGTGCGCAGGAAACAACATGACAAACCGGCCGGGGTAGACGAAAACTCGTAGCGAAGGTACATTATCCTCCTCTCTTGCACGAATGCAAACAATATAAGACTGGTGCTTAGCAGTAGAATCTAGAATCCAAGACCTGAGGATGGGAACCAGTTCGCTGCACAACGGCGGCTTTGAAGCTCGACAATAACGGTGTTTGAGGCTTCAAGACTTTCGGTGTGCATTGGACGGTGGAGGAAGACGTGTACATGCATGATCTGAGGCTTGTGCAAGAGTTGCCAGGTTCTCTATGGCTCAGCGCACCAAGATTCTTTGGGTAGCACTGTTTTGGATCACCACCACTCCTCGAACGAAGGGCTGCAGAGGGGCAACCGGCCTTTCCAAGATTCAAGCATGTACAGTTCCATGGTCACACGGTTCCGTGATCCTTCATCATCGCACATCCAAAGCATCAGTTTTTCGCGTTGTTTTTGTCTAGCGCCGGTGATGTTGCTTGCAGCCACAGAATACGACCCCCCTCTTTTTTGTCAACTTGATTTTCGACGAAGACCAATTTCAGCTTTGGAGCATTCGCAGCTCAGTCTGCGTCATCCAGAACACATCGACAAGTATGGTGCAATGAGCTACCAATCTACTGCAGCACTTGCATGCCCTAAGCCTCTAAGCCCGTTCTGAATCATTCGGCTCTTGCATGGATTGGGCCTGTAGAAACATGGAGGGCGTCTGGCACACAGTAGGTGCTCCAGTTGGGTTTTGGTTTGACATCAACCCGCCGAACCCAGGACAAACTCCCGAACCCTCGACAGGGAAGCGGGCGGGGCACTGAGATTCTCTTCATGCCAGGTGCAGAGTTGAGATTCTAGCGTATCGGATCCAGTATATTGCTACTACGACTGTTTTTCATTTTGACACAAGGCCTTCGGAGCTATTGCGGATTCATGTGCACAGGCTTTGTGAGGGCGAGGGTATGCGAGTGATGTACTCTGGATTTCAGATCGCAACATCAGCACAGCCTGAACATGCAGCGAGCTTTCCGGGGTTTGAACCGTAAGCTCTTTTCTGCCGCATGTCCGCCCCATCAGATTTTGTGTGAAGTCCTATAGAGCCTAAAGCGACTTGGCAGAGAATGCATTCAGCACCTTGACAGCATTGTGTGGACGAGGCTTGATGGCCTAGGGTCATTTGTGCTTGGCATTTGGTCGTGCCCACTGCTCTTCAAGTTACGGCTGCACATCTGCAGCAGTTTCATACCGCATCCTGGCATGAATGATCGATCAGGTAATATTGTCCAGAGAACTAAGCCTCCAAGACTAGATCTCGTTGGAAGAGACCGAAAGACGTGAAGTCCAACGCAAAAACCACCACTTTACACCAAACGATTGGCAAATTGTTCGACTTAATCATCAGGCATCCCTCAAAGCATGTTTTGTTGGAGGCTCGAGCTACCGACTCGCCCCTTGCAGGACAGAGCGAAAGAACCTGTACGGGACCTGTGGTTGCCGCTGCTGTTGTCGCAAGAGGCCGTGTCTAAACGCCATCTGTTGTGATGTCCTTGAGAGGTTCGAAGGGTACAAGGCGCTGTTCCGGTCATACTGAGACGGGAGATTTCACCGCGAACGCCGAATGCCTGAGCAATCCCGATTCAGTTTTCAAATCCGAACGCTAAGTTCTGGGTTTTTCGTTCATGATTCAATCAGTAATCGAAGTAAGTGTACTGTTGGGATGTTTTCGGGGAGGCTTTGGAGTCGAGATCTTTTAATTTTCATGTGCCATGGACACGTGCTGAGCCGGTAAGGAGACAAGTTGAAGAAATGACTCGCCACGACAGCAGGCACTGGCAGAAGGGGCAATGCCCATACGGTGTAGTTGCAGCACAGTTGTCTCTAGCAACAGCCGCAGCAACGGCAAGCTGCTTGTCTGGGCTTGTGTTTGTTCTTAATGCCATACAGAATCCCTGTCGAAAACTGGCCGACCCTAAGCCGAGCCCCAGAAGCTGGAACCCAAGACAGGACGAATCAGAAGCCTTCCGACAAGGACAAGGCGTCTTCCAAGGATAGTTCCCCCAACAAGGCCGAACCACAAGCCTTTCCGGACATGTGGCTTCAGGGCATAGGTGGGTTGAGGATGAGTCCAAAATCTTGAAAATATGCAGGCTTACCGGTATGGCGTGGGTCGCTGCCAAGATGTATCCCAGCTCATCACCAGTGCCTACACTCAGCGTGCTGTGTACTGTATGGCTGCGACGTATTCCCGGGAGCCTCACGGCCAGATCCATAGGGTTGCAAGTGAAGATATGTACGGCTTCGGTTTTGAAAACCCCAAACTGCCTGCCAACCATCAGCAGCCTCACGGATTGCTATCCAGGCTCAGCTGGGCTCAAGGTTCAGGGGCTCAGGCATTTTGAGTTCAGGCACGTGGCCTAGCCTTCGGACTCATCAGACACCCTCCCCGAACTCTCATGTATCACCATGGCATACCAGAAACCTCTGCCATGGCTCGAGGCCCCCGACCAGGAGGTCTTCCAGTACGGACATTTAGGTGCGGACGGGGACAGGGTAGGGGCGGTTGTCAGCGTCTTTCCTCACAGGATGCCCGTCGAAGGAACCATATTTGGCTACTTAGAAGGTCACTGGGTCTTTAGAGTCTCGCATCGGAGATCGCACAAACGCGATAGCGACACAACGGGCTCAGCAATTGCGACTTGTGACAGTAAATGCGTAAGTTAAAGCTTGGGGCTTCAATTGCAAGTGACAGTGTCAAGATTTGGAATCAAAGGCTCCATTTAACGCATCCATCCAGTGTTGCACGCAACAAGACTCCCCCCCTTCGCCGTCGTTTCATGATCATGCGAGGCCAGCCCAACAGGTGTGCTCGGGGTAGTGTGTGTATGTGTCCTCAGTTCTCATTGTAGGGCGACACGTTAATAGTTAAGCGCTGGCGGAGGGGTTAGGCGCCACAAGAGGCCACCCAAGAGAGTCTTCGCCTTCACGTTGTGGTTCTTACGGAAGGTTGAGACAAGGAACAGCATCTGGCGAAGGCAGCACATGGAAAAACTGCAAACTTTCCATGGGATGTAAGGGACCTGGGGGCGTGAGAGGTATAATTAGTTGTAAATCAGTCCAAGAAAGAGCGTAGTTCAGCCTTTCAGAGGTTGTGCTCGGGCAAGCAGAGCGAGGCTCCAGCTAGATTCAGCTATGTAAATACCTATCAGCTGCTGTGTTCTTTCTTAAACAAACTCCATGAGTCGTACTATTGGTTGCTTCAACCATAGCACTTGAAGTCACAGACTGAAAGCTCTTGCGCACCTATCCCGCTTCCTGCTCAAACTGTGGCATGGAAAGGGTCAGAAATTACTCGTGTCAGCCTGCTCGTGGGAGTCTATGGTCAAAGCCATCAGCTTGGCGCTTACTCTCCGCAGGGATCGATGAGTACTACGAGCAGCGGACGTTAGAGGTGCTGGCAAGGATGAAGAACCAGGCCCTCGTTTCGCAAGTCCGACGAAGGGGTCGTGGCTCCATAATTTGCGCTTTCATTACCCCAAACCCACTTCAAACACTCAACCTGATGATTGATGCATTCGGTGTTCTATGCACATTCTGCGTTTGTCGGCTGTCGCCTCCAAGTTTATTCTCTGCCAAGCTTTTCGCAGTTTGTTTGGGACTTTGATATGACGAACCAAGCGGGCCCAAAGCCTGAAGCCCCGATGATGAAGCCAAGACCTAGAACCCCAAAAAGCAGGACCCGTCTGATTGAGCTTGAAGTGGCAGCAAGGCGTTCTGGCTAACGTTCAAGCAGGGTGCCCTGGAAAGTGTCCTGGCCTGCCATGAACATCCCACACTCGTCATTCATTGAGTGTCAGGTTGCCCACGGAAACCACCGTTGCGTTGCAGAAGTTTGTGAGCATTCAGGGGAACAGGTCTGCCTGAGGATATAATCGGCAGGCTCAGCAGGGCTTTGTGGATCGCATGATCCGGTGCGAAGCTGCAGTTTGGCGAGATCTGTCGGGCTTGACATCGACGTTGAGAGGGATGTAAGGTTGCAGCTGAAGGTGGGTTTGAGAGGTGGTGCCGAGTTGTCACTGTGAGGGAGGACGCCGCCTGGCAAGTCCATCTTGGGCTACTCGCTCTAGGGTTTGGGCTTAAACCCCGAGCCTCAAGCGCAAAGCTAAACCGCAAAAGCAAGTAAACTAAACCTTGAACCCAGGTTTCGTTTTGCTCTTCGGAACTGCTGGCGTTCTGCTGTCCACCTTCGACCAGACGGAACTGGCGATGGTTTGCGTTTCCTTGGCAGTGCCCTGAGAGGGTTTGTAGTTTCACGGATGATTTGCAGCCGTAGGTAGAAATTGCCCGAAATTTCTAGGATCTCGAGTTCGGGGTGCAGGACGTCTGTCACATAGGCAGGATTCCCCGTCCTTGGGAAATGGAATCGTTGGGACATTTGCTTCCGAGGCTGCGAGCTTGCAGTCGCTTGCCGCCTGCCTATCATACAGACAGCTGGGCTCCGGTTTTCGGACTTGGGTTGCGGCGCGCACGGTGCCCAACGTTAATGACTACACATGGCTTGACATTTATGTTTATCTTTGCTGACGCTATCGCCGCATCGTCTTCCAAGAGGCAGTAGGGAGCAGCAGACGACAGCAAACTGGTCGTGCTGCTGGCCTTGGTCGTCATGCGGGTGCTGGTAACAATGGCAATCGTCATCATCATCGATTCAGGCAGCACAGCAGTCGTAGCCGTACTAGACGCAGCCGCAGCAGAAGCCGCAGTAGTGCTAGTCACAGTGGTCGTCGTGGTCGTCCCCGGTCGTCAGTCATCGCCGCCGTAGTGCTGTAGTGACTTCCTGAAAGATGGATTCTGCAGCCAAGGAGAGATTTCATGCCCTCAGCACACGCCTGGATGCTGCCAATGCTGGTGAGCGCGACATGCCCCACCCTTAAAGGGCAGATTGCCCATAGGAGTGAGACACGTTTCCGTTGAAATGGCATCCAGTCATCCCATTGTCCATAGCCTTTGCAACAACAGGCAGAAAAGCCCAAGGAACAATCCTTTTTGAAAAAGTTGCGGTGATGCAGGGCGAACGAGGAAATTCAGGTGCCATGTCTGGGCTGTCAGTGAAACAGGTTGACGGAGCAACTGAAGCAGCAGGGAGAGGAGCTGAAGCAGTCAAGCACGTTGTCAACGCATCTCATTGTAGCATTATAGTTACCAACTCTTTCCCCCAACCTCTCACATGCTGATAGCTGCACCCTCCCAGCGTTTAAGAAACTTACGCTTGGGGGCTCGCTTAGATTTATGTTCAGTTCGCTGCGCTGAGGATCTGCGCTTGGCAAGAGTGGAGCGCGATGGAGCCTGGGCAGACGCTTCAGATTTTGCTGCAATGCCCCTTCCAAATAAAATCCAGGAACATCTGTGAAACTCCTGTGAAGGAGTGGGCATCGAGCCCCTGTATGCACCGTGTGTTGTGTTGGTTTCGTTGGGATGCCGAGTTGCTGTTACTTGTGGCTCAGCAGACGGGAATGCCTGGAGCACACTCAGCATGCCTGTCGTTCCTTGTTCGCGGCAATTCTTCTGAACGTCTCATAGTTTGGTACTTGCTTCTCCAACACGGATCCCTGAGTGCATAGTGGATCTGTGCGCGCAGCCTGCATCCGCAAGAGCCTCAGTTCCGCTTCCGTTGTGTCTCCGCTCAGGAGCCAATGCAGCGCCGCTTTCAGTCCCACGTGAGCAGGCCAGTCTCGGGCCGGGGCCGAGCCCGGGCTAGCGGAAAGCGAGCGTGGCACGCTGCAGAGAGCCGAGAGCTGTATGCATATCATCTCAAGTCAATCCGGTTTTCTGAGAAACCCAAAATCATGGACCTGACAAGTGGCATTGCATTAGGGGTGCGGCGGAGCAAGGCCTCAGAGTCGATGCGCCGTTTTCGAGAAGCGTACGGGGCGCTTGCATTCTGCATGTGAGCAATGCACCTCAGGTATCTTCAGATACACCCCCTAGTCCTTGGCCACTTCACCTTTCTATGCTCCTGACTCGTCTTTCGGGGCCTTCGGGTGCGCTTGCGGCTGGAGCGAAGGCTGGTTCTCACAACAGAAGGAGAGCCTTGGACCGGAAGTTGCAAGTTCCAACGGGGAGCTTTTCGGGCAGGCTTCAGCATGTCAAAGCTAAGGAGTCCGATATGCTAAAGAACGGATAGATGGCTTCAAGGGGGCCTTAGCTCCTCAACTCGTTGTCACGCCGATCCGGCTCGTGCAGTGGGTACAGTTTGTGAGCCACGCCTGGATGCCACAGATGATGGTTGACCCAGGCACGTCTCTTAAAGGGAATCAAAAGGTCGTCGCTAAGATCTTCTGAAGCCCTCGTCCTTGGGGTGTGCTGCTACGATATGATGTTCTGGATAGTTTGCTGGTCCGTGCGCCCTTTCCACAGTAAGCTGGAGGCCAAATCGGTGCACCTTTCGAAGTCGCATGAACACGCAATTTGTAGCTGCATCAGTCTTCTCTATGTTTAGGGCTTTCGGTTCATTCCCGGATGAGGTCAACGTGGCTTTGACGAGTGCAGCGACAGCTGGCGTTCGGCAATCGCTGGCCAAGCCCTTCGGCGGCCTACGGCTGGCCTCTGAGGGTTCAATATGTGGCTGCTAGAAAGAAGCGCAACAGGCCACAGGTGCTTGTAACCGTCGAGCCTTTACACATTCCTGGTATGTGGAGGGTCCGGCCCGTTACAAGAATCAAGAAGCTTGGTGCAATGCGCTTCAGCTGCTCTTGGGTGGTCCAGTAGCAATCGTATTGACTTGGCTCCCTTGTGGTAGCTGTTACGACTTGACCCTCCTGTGCTCCTGTGGGAAGCAGTTTTAGCGTTTTGGCAGCGGTTCAGATGTTGTTGCTATCCTTTGCAGCTTCGGTAAATCCCCGGCAGCCCCAATCCCTAAACTAAACCCAACAACTACAAAATCCGTCACTTTCCTCATCACTTCACAATCTGCACACCTGTCCGGGCTACTACCATTTCCAATTCTGTTGGAAAGCAAGGAAAATTCAGGCTCGTAACGGCCGTGACGTGTTGAGTGAATTGACGCAGTTGGGCCAAGGCTGCAGGCCTCGTACAAAGCACTGTGCCACCTGTGGCACCTCAGTTGCCTTTTCGTGCCCAGGAAGCCGAGCTGACGCAGAAGCCCTGGACGGTCAAGCCGAAAAGCCTGGCGCCAAGGCCCTCGTTGGATTGTTTCGGGTGGACTTGATAGAGGTGGCACGACAGGGGCCAGAGATCCGGGCAGGGTGGGCTGCTCCATGCTTGAGATTCTGTTTCTGTCCTGGAGCAGTGATGCTCGAACCCAGTATTTCAGGGGCCAGATACGGTCCATTCCTGTCTGGATCTCCAAACCTCATTTTGAGAAAATCGCCGGACCACAGTCTTATCCTTCAAACATAGATCCCCGTTTGAGGGGTTGGTCATGTGTGCAGTCTCGCAGCAGCATATGTGTTCACCTTTAGGGAATCTTGTGATGGACATGCTTGGAGCCGCTCAGGTCCCCAAGCTTTCGAAGAATCCCATTCCCAGTAACCCATCGAAAAAGCCAGGGTCCGACTTGAGAAACACGATGCAAAAGCTGCATGTTGCTCTTCTCAAGGTCTTGCAGGGGCTTACGGAGCACTTGTACAACTTGAGCTTCTCAATCCTGTCAGGATGCCTTCATTCTTGGCCCGTGGCTTTCCGTTGCGCCCGCCGGCGGGGAATGCATTCTCTTGTCCAGAAGGTCCACGTGCCGCGGCACACGTGAATGTCGTTGGCTAGAAGATCACTATGAGCCTGTGCGGGATGGCCTTACAAGACTAAGACTTAGCCTTTTGCTGAGCTAAGTCCTGACCCATCCCAGCTTGGAGTTCTGGACCTTTGGCCTTGAGCGTCAATTTGCTTTGGTCCCAGCAGACTCATATCTCACTGTTATGAGTGCTTCGTAAACCTAAGCGGCATAGTCGCCGTGCTCTCCTTGAGATGTTCCCTCAGGATGCTGGAGACCAGGTTGCGCAATTTTCAACCACCGTGCAAGTGGCTTTGGTGTCGAGACAGAGACGCGACTCCAGTGAATCCCAAGCCCTAATGAAGGAGCCTGAACGTTCAACCTGAGCTCTTGGATCGAACGTGTTGAACCTGACTGCTACGATTTGAACCATCTCGGCACTGGAGCCCGGCGCTTGACGTTAACGTCCTACACGTGCCTGCATCGAAGCGCAGTAGTCTACAGAGTTCGGATTTCCACGCCGACAATTGCCTGCTCCATGGGGGAAGGCAGAGGCGGTCTCTGAGAGAAGTGATCAGATTACTGGCATGACCGCCGTGCGCTTCGGAGCATGGTACACCGGATGCCGAACATGGCACATACAATCGGCACGGCCTCCGTACGGAGCAAAGCCACGTAGAAGGCTGCGGCTCCTGCTCCAGACGATGCCTGGCTTCCACACGCTCAAGTGTATGCTTACAATGCTTACGTGCGTATCCCACAGGCTTTCAACTAGCGGGCCTTCCAGAGGATGGGTGCCCTGGCCTGAGTCTCAGGGATGAGCATCGTCCTGGAATATTTTGGTAAGTTTCAAAATTTATCTCCTGCTATAGGCAAAAGGACGAAAATTTTCAGTTCTACCGCAGGCACGCGACAACAATGTCTTGAGTAGTTATCGTGTTTTCACAAGGATTTGTGAAGGTTTCGGTGACGGCAGGAGGTTCTGGTAGAAAGCTCGGCGCATGCTGGCAACAGTAGTCGGGCAAGTGTAGTTTGTAGGGGAATGTTGGAGAATTCATGAAACCAAAGTTTATACAGATTCCTATGATGGTTGGTCTTTAGGCCCCAGACCACATCCCAACATAGGTGGCATAGACATGGGCACTTGCAACAATCCTTGGACCTCTTGAGTGTAGCATCAGAGTATCACCCATAGAGCCAGACTCCCCTGGCCTGGTCTCAATTGCTGTCAGCTTTGCTCGAAGCCCTTGCACCGGAGTGAAGCTTCTGTCGGGAGCCAACACATCCGGATTTGACTGCCAAGCTGTCAGTGGAGCTTGGACCACAGCCATTATTGCGCTGTTGCCAGGGTTTGGAGAATCATGCAATCATGCACTTAGTCATGTTTACAGAAGGGAGGCGCCAAGATGAGCAGAGTGGGGCTGCAAGCTCAACAGACAAAGGAAAGATAGCGGGTATGTCTTCAGGTCATATCTTCGGGCAGGGCCAAGTTAAGAGTTTTCTGCTACCTGAGGCTAGACTGTGGGCTCTGATGTGCCGCATCGCAGTATGCAACTTTGTTAGCTTCTTCAGACAGTAAAGTACGTTCTGTGTGGACTCGCACCACCAATCAAACTTATCGCTTGTATCTTGCATGACCCATCCTTGAAAGGCATAAGCCCGGAATGAATGAAGACTGGCCTACGCGAACCTTTAAAGCCCCTGTCGCAATGCTCTTGTCACTGCTTTTTTGAAGCTTGGTGTCATTCTCCTTCTCCAAGCCCTGGCACTGGCCCAGTTGCAAACGATTGCGTTGCTAGGAGGACAAACATCAGCGCGAATGGGCAGCGCCAGCATGTCTGAGTGGCACTGGCATAGAATGAGAGTTCAAAAAGTGCTTGCTCAGTATGCCCTTTGTGGTCCCACGCAAAGGTGTGCCGGCAAAATCAGGGCTCCTAGCTGGAGCACCTCATATGTCAAAGGATCACGGGCTCCAGCTTCGGTCCGAAGGGGAAGAGTAAAATGTTGTGGAGATTATGCGGGACCAGGCTGCCTTCATCGATAACTCACACTGTCGGGCACAAGCGGGCCCATGCTACAGGATCGTTCTTTGAATCAGGAGCACAAGATCAAAGCTTGCTGTCGTCCTTCCGGGCTAGAAACCAACAAGTTTCTTTGCGAAGATCAGACTGAATACTCGTCTGTTCGCAGATTGGTTGACGCTTTGCTGCACAGGGTTTCGGCATCGTAAATCAGCAACGAAGGAGCTGTTGCCGCTGCCGTCTCCTCACAGGTGCAACGAAAACAAAGCCGGTTCATACATGACAGCATAGGACACCTTTGATGCAAACACCAGGATCCATGAAAGGTGGGCCAGCAGTAGGGAGCTTCATGACGCACTTTTTCAAAAGGGCTAATTTCCGGAGTCGGTTGTTTCGAAACAACTCAAAGCCACTCTTCTCAGAGCTGCTGAGCGCAGGTGCCACGGTCGGTTACGTGTAGGAGTTTGCATTATATCTCAGGTTATCGGTTATCAGGCTTGGTCGTGTTTTTGAGCACTGGAACAACGGTTTGGGAAGTTTAGAGGCCAAGCAGTGCAACATCTGGGTTTTTGCATGCAGTTCGTGGTTGCGCTCTTCCAATGTTCGCTACTTCTCAGTCATGACCACTTTGCTGCGGCTATACAATGTCAGGCCGATGCCCAGCGATATGGTTCAATGTCACGTCAATGAAGGCACCAGACTTGGGAGTGCTCCTCACGCGAGAGCTGTGGAAGAGTCATCTAGGCTTCTCAGGTTCTTGATGCTGTCACTTATCAGGAATTGCGTACATCTGTGATACAGGCATGGGTTTTGTCGAGCCAGCGATGCAAGGCCAGCTAAACTCTCAGCCCTTTGAGCCCGAAACCCTCAACCCAAAGCCCTGTTGCATTGCGTGCTTGATGTGTCCGGATGTGCCCAAGGGCAATCCGTTCCCCCGCCTTTCCAAACACACACGAACAAAGGGGGTCTTGTGTCCGGATGATTGGCATATTCCGCATGAAGCTTGCAGGCAGTCCGCCGCGAAAGTTTACATCTTGGCTCCCACCTTTGCTTGACATGCATTTTGCAAGGTATCCCTCTGAGGTTCCCGACGCTTCTCTTTGCTTGAAGACTCTTTACTCAGCACATACATGCAGGTTTCTGCAGGTTCTTTCGTAAACCCACTGGGTGAAACTTGCAATTTGCAGTGGAGTGTCTTGGCGTCCTGCAAACTCTGACTGTGGTACTAGGCCCGCACACGGTGCTTGGCGGGAGAAGATGGCACAAGGCCTACAATCTTCATACTCCTGTAATTCGTGATAAGCTTTGCAACAGCAGCCTGCCAGTAGATTCACATCGATGCCGCTATGTCTGAACGACGTGAACGCCGCAGTCGAAATCAACTCTGGCAAGGGATGGCAAGTCCTTTACCCCAAGCACTCGCTCGAAGTCGAGCCTTCCTCGGAGTCCCTGAGTCTTCGACTTCGAGAGGATCACAGCGTGCTCTCCGAGGTCCCGCTGACCGAGGAGCTCCGCACCTGCGACAACCTGAAAGCTTCAGAGCTGGGCAATTTCAGCCTACGAGCTGAAAGGCGGGAGAGGTTTTCTTCAAGAAAGCTTTAGGGGTCCTGTATTTGACATCTAGGAAGACGCATCCTCCTCTCTTTGAAGGGTTTCAGTGGGGCGGGTGTCCAGGTGGCTGGAGCGGGAGCAAATGTCCGTGGCCTTGGCTGCAGCACAAGCCGAACTGCGAAAGCAACGGTTGAAGAGCAACATACTCAAGCAACATCAGAAGCACACTGACGCTTGGAGAAAGCGTTTTGTCTGCTTGTTTGTTCTGGCAGTCTTTTTCTTGGGCTGCACTGTCGTGCTTCTGCGGCATCTGGCACCGGAGTTCATGGGCGTGTTCTGGGTTTTTGGATGCTCCTTGATTGCCTTCTTTATGTGGACCCTTGACCACCGGTGGTTGCGGCCTCTTTTTAATCTCTGTGGAATCTACATGACGTACTTCACAGTTTGGTCCGTCTTCGTGGTTGGGGTTTTTGGAGCATACAGCTACCTCAAATGGAACCGATGCTCGGAAGATACGCTTGTGGACGTTCTAGTTTGGTGGGACTTTCTGCCGCTTTGCATCATCCCTTTCTGTCTTCCTGCTCATGCTTGGTTCCGACACAAGAAATGGGCCGTGAAGATCTACCCGGATCTGCTGGAAGAGCATGCTCGAGGACAAGCTGTTGAAAACAGCATCGTCTTTCACGGGCGGGTGCTCCCAGGAAAGCAAAGACCATGTGTATGCTCATGGCCTGGGAAGTATGAATCCGCCTGGGATGCAATGGTTCGCTCCAGCGAGACCAGCGCTGCTGTGGTTTTCCTACCAAAGGGAAGCGAGCTTTTCGGAATTTGCGATCCAATCCCTGCCAAGGAAGGGCTTGAGGGTGATTGTTGGTGTATACCACTCTACGGCGAAAAGAAGGTATGGGGTTGTAGATGGTGGACGAACTGGATCGAGAATGTTGACGAGGCCGTGAAATATGGCGCCAAGCTTCAAGTCTATTTCTTTGAGGACGCCATAGGAAAAGGCAAAGTGAAGAGCTTCAGCGCACTGTCACGAGAAAGCTTGCGACGCGATGCGCTGAGCAAGAAGAGCAATTTTGCTTTCGAGGCCTCTGAAGTGTTCCGACAAGCTCAGGATGCAGGTGTCTGGGCAGGGCTTACGGGATAATTGTTGTTTTTTCCTCCCAGTCTAAAGAGCTTTAAAACAACGCGCATTCGTAAAGAAGCTTTGAGGGGCCCTTGAACCTTGAAGTTTTGAAGCTTTCCAACCCAGGCATCGAAAACCTTTGCAAGGGGCAGCGCCAAGATGGCTCTTCGCAATATCAACGAGAGAAACATCGGCTCTTCCTCAGCTGGCTTTGTCCTGAGGACCCGGTGAATGTCTTCCATGTACCGATTGCAAGCACATCTCACATGCTACTGCTATTGTGGTTTGTACCATTGCAACGACGACGACGACCTAAAAAAGGCAGCAACACTAGTAGCGATAATCTTACTTTAGTGTTCACCCTGGCCCGTTCTTGCCTTGAACTCCTTGCCCCTTCATTTAACCCTTTGTTGACCCCCAGCAAAGGCCCCAACCTTCGTGAGGCTCGAACACTACTGTTGAAGTTCCCTCAACCCTGAACATCCGATTAGCCCTCCGTGTAGACAAACTTTTCAGCCTTCTATTAACCCTTATGGAAAATAGAAAGCACCGACAGGGTAACTTTCTGCAGAAAGCCCTCAGGACCGACAGTTTCTTCTCGATTCCGACGGCTTGGGAAACTCTCAGAAGGCGGAGGTAGCATGGTTGGAGAGGAAACTCGGATCCTCTATAGGTTTTCCATTGGTGTTTTGTACTGCTGACTGACAGTTTTTGTCAACAGGTTTCGCAGGTCCGCTGTAGGGTGTCTATTGGGATGAGATGAGTCGTCTACATCTGTTGCTGTGGGATTGGTTAGATTTGGACAGGATTTGCAGTGCCCTTTTTGCAAACGGCGGGCGTAGCACAGCACTTGACTTCGTGGTTTCTATTGATGATTGCGGGTTTAAAACCTCTTCATAGATCTATCATTATGGAGTTTTAAGCAGGAGCTGAAAACTGTCAATATCGTTCAGCAAATTCGTAAGAACGAACCTAACTTCGAGTTTGAGACGACCTCCAAGAACAGCTCAGGAGAGGATACCCCTACGAAGAGGTTGACGTTTCACCCTGGCTCCGCATGTAGTGTTTTTTTCAGGAGCTGATTCTTCTATGATATCTACACTGTTCTGTATCTGATTCTGCCGCGCTATCATTCATCAACTCCTATGTTTGAACCATACGCGCTTAAGCTACGCTCTAAACCTAAACGGTAAACCTGACACTTATCGGAGACCTATCGTAATTGTTAGATTCCAGATTTTCGGTTGAAGTGCTGTGGACTAGCAAGCACAAAACCCGACAAGAATCAGAACAAGCCTTCATAAAATCCTCATTGACCCGCATAAAAGCTTCCTGCAATTCTTTGAAAGACACCCTGGACTTGTTTGAAACAAGTTGTTTGTGTCCGGTCAGCATGGACTGCAAGGGAGAGCGCTTCTTCCAAGGTGACGTTCAGTTTGCCCACTCTACAGCTTGTGATTCCTGAAACCCCAAGGCTTCGACGGAAATCGACACATTAAAAGGCTTAGAGTTTCGGATGGCCGCTTGTTAACAGCAGCTTTATCTGTTTCCGGGCAGAAGTGTAGGGCTAGATGGCATGCACGTCACCTGGCAGTCGAATTTGCCAGCATGGCCACGCTTGCGATGTCCATTTCGGGCAACATCAAGTGCGGTATGCACAGCGGTATACAGCAACAGTAGCCGGCGCAAAAGCTCGATATCAGCATGCTCGGCTCTATTCCACGGAAGTGTAGTGTTTGATTCATTGAAGAAGAAGTGGATGGTTCAGATAGGGGCTGCACATCCCCGACTTCCGGCTCAGAATGTTCTGTTATTCTCACGAGGTCACAACATCACGAGCATGACGAGACGACGTAATTACTAGGGTCACGGGAACGGGGTCGCAAACATCGCGAAGTCATGGGGGTGGCGGTGATAACGAGGGTTCGCAGCATTCTCATCGGACCCAAAATCCGTGTTGCCTGCAGGGCCGATCTGTGGCTTTGCGATGGGCAAGCCTGTCTGAGCCGAGGCCTCTGAATGCGCTCACGTGTGCTTACTTACCGACAGGCGCAGGATAACAAGCACTCCATTCTGTATTAGGACGATTGGGTGGGACACTAAAGCAAGTTGTTGTTCTCTACAACTCGATTGCAGGGACATTTTGCACTGAAGTAAATCTTACTTCTTTATAAGACCAAGTAAATACTGCTTCTTCATCACGAAAGCTAGCGTAGCTAGTCTTGCGTTTCTGTCTAAGTTTGTAGTGTGGGTAGGATCCGTGCCGCCGATCCGGGTAATTCTCTTGATAGATCAATAATTTTGCCCCTCCTTCTGCTTCCCAACGAAGTATCAACATGATGCACGAAACATCGGCGCCGCCGATGCGAAAGGCATTTCGGGTGCAGGATATGCGGCAAAAAACAATACAAACGGCATAACGGTGCTTCTGCGTACGAGCAACACCATCACAAAAATTACGACGACAGTCGTTGCCACAAAAGACCAATGCCTGATGCCCTCCGAGTGCAGGATACACCGGAAAAACCGATGCAAACGGTTTACGTCAACATCGGAGGCAACGACAATGACATTTGTGGCAGCAGCAACAGCAACAGCAGGAGCAATAGCAACCACAGCAGCAGCAGCAATTTATTATTGGACGCTGAGCGAGCGGGCTCTGCTCATTGCGGGCGTGTGAGACTGCCTTTGCACCTGAGCAAAGGTCTGAGAGCAGAAATGCAAAGGGCCTGGGCCTGAAAGCACTGAGAACAGGCTAACGTAAGGAGAGAGCTACCCTACAAGCTACATCAGAGGCCAGCTCATATTACTCAGGCGTGGGTGAGAAACCCTCCGACACCCTCAGTGTGGACTATGGTGTCCCATGTCCACGAACCAATGATTGATGAGGCGTACCCCGCGGGACCGTCACTCAGAGTGCCTGTTGCGTGGCGTCCCACTCATGGTCACTCTCAATCAGAGGCGATGGGCCGTAAGGTCGCAAAGGTGATGAGCACGTGGAACGGCTGCTAGTGCTGTTATCTGAGGTAGCTCCGCTTTTGTGGGCAAGCAGATTGCATCGGTGAACGATGTGGCACACCCTGGCGGTTAGCACACTGTGCCTGATAAGGCTAACCTTATTCGTAAAAGGCGTACTCCCCTCCAGAGGCCAGGCTTGCCGGCACTGGCTTGGGGGCCTCGGACAACCCCCCATTCTCGAGCCGAGAATGGGGGTTTGCAAAACCTTGATTTTTAGGCCTCGGACAAACCCCCATTCTCGAGCCGAGAATGGGGGTTTGTAAAGCCGATTTCAGCCATTGGTCAGCTGTGTTGCTGACAGGCGTTGCTTTTCTGGGAAAGCAGCGAGCGTTGCCCGACTAGCATGACAGGTAGAGGCCGCTATTGCACACAAACGCTGAGTAGAAAAGCCACGTCAGCTGTACGACTTGAGCAGCAAAACTAAGTGACAGCGTTCCTGCTCCCTGCCGTACAGGCAGGTCGGTTCCGCAAAGCCAGTGGGTCGCCCCCTCCCTGTAAAAGGAAGTGGGGGCCCCTGGCTGCAGGTGAACCCTCAGCTTATTCATCAGAAACATGGACTGGCATGGGGCCAGCCTCCGCTGTGTGCGGTAATGAACCAAGTCGCACGAACAGCACATAGCAGCCGTGGCGTGCTTGCCTTACATCAGAATCTGAGGCCTGAACCGACGGACGACCATCGTCCGTGCTGAGCCAAGGTTGATCGGGGTTGCTCCTCCAGAGGGAGCGATAGTGTCCACTGTGCGGAGTGTCTCCTATATGAAAGATACAGGACTGAATCCATGTTCTAATTGAACAGAGCCCATCGGGTCCCACTGCGGGAGCTGAACAGGGCGGTGTAGACCAGTTACGGCATAACTAAGCTTGCGACCTTCAACGAATCGCGCCACAGAAAGAACCACCAGCCGTTGCTGCCCTCGAAAGGCGGTGTGCACTGGCTGGCCAGACCACCGAGAGATCAGCTCCTGAAGTTCGTGAGATCCGGCTGTCGTCGGAGCCGGCAGCAAGGCGAGCGGACCTCCAGCATCCGTGACTTCAGTAGTGTTTACGTCCCTGACCTCCCAGGGCCTTGCGATCGGAAACCCAGTGATGCCTGCAAACAATGCCACTAGAAACTCCGAAGCATCTTGTTGTTGACCATCGTAGTGCCAAGTGGGAGTAAGATGACGAAGAGTGAAAGAGGCAGTCAGGGTGAAAGGGGAACCAGAGGCGGAGTCAGCCACTTCATGGTGGAGGGAGGTGCTGGCTCTTCCATGCTCAAGCAAGATGCGCGTCGGCACCAGGGCCGAAAGCGTTGAGTTCACATAGCAGTAGTTAGAGATATTGCGCAGCGAGCGGGGAGCAGCGAGTGCTCCGTCCTTTGATCCTTCTACCTCTGGATTCGGTGGCAAGGGGCCTGCAGGCGTTGCCTGGCGGGGCAGGGGCGTTGCTCCGACAGCGGTTTTGCCGTCCTGTTTGGGAGCGTGGCCCGGTGTCGTGCCAGCCACTGGCATGTACCTACGTAGCGGTCCACCCTGGCAGCGGGAGAGATCATGAACCAAGTCATAGAACAGAATCTGAAATAGTATCGGACACTGTGCCGGATGCTGCCTCTTGTCCGTAACCTGCTTGCGACAGCACGGACAGGACATGCCCTTCACAAGGGTCAGGCCTGATTTGCTGCTCTGTAATGCAGCAGCGGCCCCATGAGCCGCGCATTCGGGCTTGTGGGCCTGCCTGATGTGGGATTTTAGTTTGGTGTTGTCCGGAGTCCAAAACCCACACAGCAAGCAGTGAGAAATGAGGTCCTGAGACTCGTCCGATCTTCCTAGTTCAACAGCTGTGTGTGTGGTAAGGGTGTCATGCAAGCGCTGCTGCCTGGGATGCAAGCTGGGCTTCAGCTGCGAATCTGAGGGAGGGTGCGCCGCTTCATCCAGCTCCTGTAGCCTAGCTGGCTCCGAACAGGCGCCAGATAGCAGGTGGTCTTTTAAGCCCTTCATTTGAGGAAATTGCCTATTGCAGGCTGCACACTTGGGGAGCCCTCCTATGGAGAGGGTGTGGGAGAAGCCGCGAGGGCCATATCTGAGGACCGAGCCTGGATGCTTTCGGGCCTGGTGGGTGCGAAGGCCAGCCTCAGTGTCGAAGGCCTGAGCACACGTCGGGCACACTACGGACGGGGGAGCCTCCTGCTGTGCTGTGTCCTCAGAAAGTTGCTGCAGAACGTCTGCATAATTGGCAGAGAGCGCCTCCGCTTGGTGAAGCGCCTGCTGTGTCAAAGAGATGTCACCTGCAGGAGTTTTCCGCTGTCGAAGACCTAAGCGCTTAACACGATTGGCTTGTAGCGCCTGCAGCTTACAAACAGGATCCATGATCTCATGGGAGGCATAGAGGTCAGCGGTGGAGATGTGTGTTAGGTGCGCTGGCTTATTCAGGACAGCTCGGATTTTGCGAGCGTGCCAAGCTCGCAACAGTTTGGCTGTCTCCAAGGTCAAGCCTACATCCACCAATCCAGAGGCCACTGTGGCCCAGACAGTTCATGCCAAATGTGCAACCGCGATGCCGGCCCTGCCGTTCGTCTGTTGTGAACGAAGCGGCGGTACCTGCTGCAATTTCACATTGCCCTCCTGCAACCGAGACTTGAGAGTAGCCTTCTCGAAATTGGAGTAGGAGAGCATGACTCCGAGATACTTAAAGGACGTCACCTGCGGAAAGCCCTCGTGTGACTTGGACTCTCCCAGTCGCCACATCTTGTGGCGAGTTCCGTCAGGCGCGGTGCGCCAATAGGTGTGCTTGGAGATGGCGCGTTGCGCCTGTTGGCCCTCGAGCTTAATCATGACAGTGCATTTCGCACCGTTGACAGCAAATCCATGGCTGCGGACCAACTGCAATAGCTGCTCTATCAGAGCATGAGCGCGGTCCAGATCCTCCAGTGAGTGGATGTCACGGTGAATCGTTAGGTCATCCGCGTAGCCTGTAAGGTAATCCACCACAGCTCGAACTCCAACAAGAGCTATGAGCTCCCGGAAGATGGTGCCCGTAAGCATGGAAAAGAGTGTGGGGGCAAGCTTACAACCCTGTTTTATGCCCGCTGTGGATTGGATCGTGTCCTCTTCACCCTGGGTGCGAAACGTGTAAGCACTGCCAGCATGTAATGAAGCAACTAGGTTAATGAGGTCCTGTGGGACTCCCGCGTCCCGCAGGGTGCTGAGCAAGTCTGTCCTGCTCACCATGTCAAAGGCTTGTGACAGGTCTAGCGCAAAACAGATACTACCTACCAACTGGGGGCGAGTTCGCCCCGAGTGAAGCTGATGCCTGGTTCGTCGGGCCTCCTGGTAGTTGCTGCGTACCTGAGTGACATGACCAACGACCCTGTTCAGAGCATCGGAAAGACCACGATGGGGTTGGTAGGCAAATTGTGGGAGACCCCGAAGATAGTCAGCCGTGTAGGGAGACAGCTGATCTCTACAAGCCCCCGCCAGGCCCTTGCCATCCGGCCGAATGATGCCGAGGGGACGGAGATTGCCAGGCTTCGTGGCCGGCTTGTTAGGCTGTAGGATGAAACACAAGTCAGGATCCTTTAGAGGCGGCTGAAGAACTTCAGCAGCCGGCAATGGGCGTTGCCCCCGAGATTGCAGCGTTGCTGCTAGTGCCGCTCCCGTATCTTCCGAGCAGAGCCGCCAGGCAGCCGCCGCAGCCGAGCCCTGCGGGACCGCCTTGTGCGGTCTGATGGAGCCTACTTCGATGATCAAGGTGGTTATTAAACAAGTAGCACACTTAGTATATAAATAGCAGGCTTGTCGAGGTTAGGTATATGTAGTTAGGAAAGTGTCATAGTTACACTTACGATATGTAGAGTAGTGTAGTTAGCTAAGTACACATACCGGAGTTATGTGTCGGAGTTATGTATGGGTGTTTCTATATATGAGTGCATATAACTGTGAGTGTGTATGCACAATCTCAATAGACTCGCAGGCAGGGCTACAAGCTCGCCATGCAGATTTTTTCTTAGGCAGGAGTGACCATGACCTCGCCATCCTTGGGACACTTCTTATAGTAGCATGCCCTCTGGAATGTGGACACTCGGAATAAACCGAGCCGTGGAATCGTCCAGGAGGAAGCGATTCTTACCCAGAGGCTTCAGAATGCTACACAAAGTGCACATGTCCCCGTCATACAGGCGGCAATGCAGCCCCACTTGGACCACATCACCAGAAGAAAGCAGCACGAGATCACCTTTCTCGCAGCTCTGGCCCGGCCTGCAAACGGCCTGAAAGGAAACAGTCGCACCGCATGCTCGATCGCCGAAGTTTGCATTCAACATGGCCTGCAAAGAGATCGTAGCTTTCTTGGGTGACAGCAGATGGGGCTGCAGACTGAAAGAGTCCGCTTGCATCTGCAGGATCACTTCGCCCCACACGTCTCTGAAGACGGATTTCTCAAACCAGTCTCCAGGGTTGTGAATCTCGTTTGCCAGCTGTTTGATTTGGCGATGCTTTCTTTCGTGAGTGAAGCAGGAAATCAGCGGTTTCTTTCGAGCAAAAGCGCCAAGGTGCAGGCTATAGTGGAATTTAGGCACAACATGCTCGGAGCCACATGCACTGAGAAATGCCCGGCAGTGTTTGAGGATGGCGGCCTCCAAATCGTCTGGTGGCACCTGCTCTCCCCGGTTCCCTTTAAGCAAGAGATCCAGGACGAGAAACAAATTCAAACAACTGGTCATCGCCTTTGCCAGTAAATCTGGAATGCTTCCTGTTGCAAGACTGAGCAAGAAAAGTCGCAGCAATGGGTACAGGTTCAGACCTTGAGAGGCACTACATTTGAACTCGCCAGGGGGAATTCTCTTGTCGAAAATCCTCAGTGTCTCGTTGCGGTGTGTCCTCAAGCCGTGGGGCCATTCGAAGGAACACATCCAGTCTTTCAGACTTTCCACTGTCATACCGTGGGAGTAGAGTATGGGGAACAAAAGCCCCAGCTCCACGTGCATCAGTCTTGCTACCAAGTAACAGTGTAGCCAGTCGTACATCAAAGTGGAGGCCAAAGGCAAGCTCCCATGGAACAGGACACCATCTGGGTTATGGTTCATCCCCAGTAACTGCTCCAGCTGCTCAAAAGCCTTCTTGGAGACTTGGCCACATCGGTCTCGCAGTAACCTGCAGCCCTGCCAGATGGTATTGTCCGTTCTTGCACAAAAATTCTCCAGAGCAGTTTCGTGCACAGCTACCAGTGTCCCAGTGTTGTCACAGCATTCCAGCATGCTCGTCTTGGCAACAACATTGGAGCACAAAGGACATGGTAGAGTCCCTGAAGAGCCCTTCACATTAAAAACTGCCTTCAAGGCAGCTTCATCTGCCACCGTGGTGTCCAGTTTGGCGAAGAACATAACTCGTTCACCGCCCGAGTCCAGAAGCAAACCATGCTCGAAGTCCTCAAGCTTCAGTGCTTGCAGGAGGTGGTGGGTGAACTGCGAAAGGCCGCCAGGAAGTTGGTTCACCAGATGGGACCTCGCCAAAGCCACCGTGAACCACATTTGTTCTTGGCAACGGAACTCTGCCCCGAATTCATGGAAGGAAAGGTAGTAGGCTTGGATCTTCCGTCTGTTTTGCTGCTTTAGTTGGTTGCCCGAAGATATCTCATCACAATATAAACACACCCGCCAAGGTGTGTTTGCCTTGGGCGGATGTTCCAGGAACTTCCTGCTGAAAAAACTAACAAGCAGGTTCTTGACGACGTACCACATCCAGGCTTTCAGATTCAATGTTGGGAAACTCCGTTCCTTTCCCTTCTTGTCTTTGATCTGCATATTGTCGATCAAAGCGCCATATGGTGTGTCGATGGCGACCTGTTCCTCTCTGGCTCTTTTGATGCCTGATCTGGAAGGTGCCACTGTGGAAGATGATTCGGAAACCTCCTTCAAAAATGCTTCCGACCCAAGCTGGCCACGTCCAACGACATGGCTAGTTTCTGAATGCCGGCGAGCTTGCAGCCCTGCCGGCTTGATGGACCCCAATGAAAATATCTATAATATCAGCTCTCGGCTTTTTTAATTACGAGCAATTTTGCGAAGGACATATAATTACCTATATTGAAGCTTCCCTTCCCGATATATGTTCTATTTATTTATTTATTTAGAAACCCTTAATCCATAAACCTTAAAAGCTTAACACTAAAACCCATACACATAAACTCTCAACCCTATCTATAACTTAACCCAAAACGATAACCCTTAACTCCTGGAATGGCATCAAAGCAGCTTCATGAGATCTGACTACATGGCCTGGCACAGAGCCAGCTTTGACGCAAGCTCTTGAAGAAGGAAGCGCGAAGTCTTCGGCCTCGACCCAACACCTTTGAGCCTTTCTGGAACTTAGATTCATGATGTCGAATGTTGGTTGGGTTCTGGTTTGAGAGTTTAAGGACATCTAAACTTCATCCTAAGCTTGTTTCCTCAATTTCCTTTGCTAAACTGTGAAGCCCAAGGCTTGAAAACCCCGTCATGAGAACAACACGATAAATTCTTTTTCAAACCCCAATGTTTAGGACCAAAGATAAACCTCATGCTCTCAGCATTACAAGCCACCTTTTCAAAAACAGTATCTCCTTAAAGAGATTTGACTGTCTCTTGGCCCTGAGATTAACGACACTGGCCTTGAAATGGCTGTTCAAACCCAGAAAGCAGGAGCTTTCTGCAAAATTGCGGGAGGCGATGGATTGCGTATGGGCCTCGGTGCTGTCGGCTCAGCAACCCCTGACATTCGACACCTGGGCTCCTCAACTGTTCAACCTGAGATGTGAACGTGAACGCAACCCAGGAAAGCCCAAGCCGTTTTGATAACAGAACAACAGCAAGGAAAGCGTATGAAGCCTCTCTCTGCATAGCATAGTTCCACCCCCCCTGCAGAAACCACCCGGAGCCCTGAACCCAAAGCCAAGGTAAAACTCAGTTCACAACCTAGACCAAAACCATCTAAACCACTTAAACCCTAAACGCAGAATCATTGATGTCTTTCAGGCCACGCCCCCGGGCCGGCATCTTCTCCTTTTCCCGGCCCTCCAAAGCAGCCTTGCATCCTAAACCAAAACCTGCAGCTGGGCGAAGCTATACCCTTAAATCACGTTTTCAAACTTGGGACGTGGGTTGTAGGACCCCGAAACCCAACATGGACAAGGCTCAGGGCATGGACGAGTAGTTGCGGGTCGCCGCCGCCCGAGGTTGGCTTCGTGTTTTTCTTGCTTGGCTTTGGGGTTTAGGTGTTGGGGCTTTGGCAGTTTCGGGTCTGGGGTTTAGAGTTGAGGTTTCTTGGACGATGACGTTCTTGACAACAGGGAAAATGTCTCTGACGAGATTTAGCTACAGCTTACCACTTTACCCACTGTCTGGAGAAGCTTGAGCAGCTTCCCCAAAGTCCGGCAGCTGCTCGATGAGAGCACTTTGCTTCACAGCTCGCCTCATTTGCTTGCTTGCTCGCAAGTTAGACTCCAATTCTTGATGCAGAAAAATCAAAGAGATCATATTCTGGAAAAGATCATCATATTCTGGTAAAGACCCCACCTCTGCCTCACAGAAACGTGCACTGCCTGTGTGTTATTACGAAGGTCTCGGGCTTCCAAGGCTTCGGGCTCAGGCCTAGTCATGGCTCAAGTCTCTTGGGATGAAGTTTGAAAAGTTCAGCGCTCAAGGCTTACTCAAATGCATGGGATCTTGTGTTTTGGGGTGTAAGAACACGGAGGAAGGTGTGACGAAGCATTCTACCACATTTGGGTTTAGCTTTGAGTTTAATGGTATTCTCTGTTTAGGTTTGAGTTAATGGGATTCCAAATAAATCCACAAGCCAACACCGAATTTTGCATTCCCGCTGAGGCTTTGTACAGTTTCTGACCCTTTCACGTCCTGCAGTTCCGGTTCACCATCTTACGTGCACTGCCAGCCCGGAACCCAACTTCACTATTCCTACTATCTTGCTGGTTGTCTGGGATTGCTGGACATGCCAGTGCAAACAATGATGGCTACCATTCCGCTTGCTACTCTTACACTACAGGTATCGTGTTTTCGGGAGCGCCGAAATCTATATCCCGCGCTAACAAACAACTCCTTGTGCCTCCCCGCTCCTTTAAACCTTCCAACACATGCAAGTCTGCTCACGGTAAACTGTTTCAGAGCCTTCGGGTCCACGCTTCAGAGTGACTTCTGAAAAAGCGGCTGAAAGTTTTGAGCGGCGTAACGTTAAAATGCAACCCGAAACCCTTTTTGTTGAAGCCTTAACCTTTTCGCATTTGAAGAACTACTACACAGGCTATTCAGCGTATCACATTACGCGATCAAGCTTCATGATCCCTTTCATCTATGTCTCAAACCCTAGTGAACTGCGGCGGACGTGTGCCACACTTGTTGCAGAACCACTTGGGACAGCGCAGGTAGCATCGTCTAGGGTTTGCCGACACTTCTGCAATTGATGGCAAACAGCTTTCTGGATAAGATTGAAGATAGTGACAGAGCATTTTTCAAACCAAGAATTTACTATAGAATAATAAATGAAACCTATAAATATCGTGTTTCTTGAATATTATTCAATTCGATATAATGACATCTTGAATTCCTTTAGAAAGAAATAATCGAACATGAAATATTATTCAAAAAGATTATTTACGGAATCTAAAAATCGTTCCCTTAAAATTACTAGAGCTTGCACGTATCACGATATGTATTTGGTAGGATTGGGTTTTGTATAGCAACCGAAGATTGCACCTACGAATGAATGATATCACTGAATCTATACGACGGGATTCATATCGGATTAGATGGAATTCGAATATTTTTTCATGGGACCGAAATCGGGTTCGATGGGATATGGATGGATGAAAGTAGATATATGAAAATTTCTCGAAAGACGATTTTATTTCATATTATTTTATGTCTTATTTTTTCATGATATTTTAATATTAAAATCGTGATTGAGGTAAAGGATATAAGTCGAGATACTACTATATATTTTGGCATTGATATTTAATAATGATGGAAAATTAAGTATATTTGTTTAAGTTAGATATTGAATTCAGTTTATACAAAGTAAATAAATTTTGAATATAGATTTTACGTTGAAATTTCACGAAATTCAATTTTTGTATTTTATTTCTATTATACTATTGATATTTTTTGGTTGTGGAATTGATGATTTGTAATCAAAATTTATTCAT
>CAJNDT010006104.1:0-110000 GCA_905221615.1 Symbiodinium sp. CCMP2592
TTCCTCCTGGACTGATTCGTCGGCAAGCAATCAATGCTAAGTCTGCTAAGTGCAATCAAGCGGTGGGAATGGAGGCGATTCTGAGTGTGGTACATAGTACAAACAAGCCCTTTGTCGCAACAGACAGAACACGACGCCTGTTCGCGCTACGAAACCAGGTCAAAATCGACCCTATCACATGCAAGCTGTCTGCGTCGCAGGATATTCCGATTATGAAACCCAAGGTCGCAGTCTCATACTGAACGGCTCTACAGATGATTCCCTTCGCAAGGCTGTCATGGCCAATACAGATCGATTCGTAGGGATGCTTTGCGTAGAATGCTACGGCCCAAACTGAACAAGAAGGTTCAACAAATATGCGACAGCTGAAAGTTGTATGCTTATCCTTTCACCTCGTTTCGCCGCTCCCTGACCCCCAAAAAGGCTGAGTATAGTAGAGATTCGTGTCCCTCAGAGTCGGCTAGAGGTTGCCTACTTAGATACTCCGCTGAACCCAGCAGTTAGCGAAGGCCGAGGTCCTCCAATCGAGCCAGACGGTCACGCTTGGAAGACTCCTGCGGGAATGTTTCGACAGTTGATCAAGCCAGGGGATGTTGTCTTATGGCTCGAGAAGGCATAGAGTACGGGTTAGGCCATTCTTGGCTTCGCTGTCGCCGAAACTCGCGATGAAGGGTTTACAAGAACCAGCAACACAGGTTTAATGTCGAATGCGCACCCATCAGAAAACGTCTTGCAGCTGGGCCAAGCCCACATAGCAGCTTTGAAGAAGGGTGTAGAATGAATGCATTCGAAGAGGAATGACCAGGTCAGAGCTCGCAGTCGCGCAGTTCGTTTCACCGGGTATGCACCCACACCAACAGCATAACCAAGTAGGCTTTGCTACTATGCCAGGCATAGCCTGATCTGACATGGCTTTCCTCTTGCCGTTCGGACTCTGCCTGACTCTGCCTGCTCGCGGTGCTGCTCAGGGAATAAACAGTTACTTTGGTTCTGGCTTCAGCGTATACTTTCAGAAGTGCGTCTAGTGGGCGGACCTTAGAGCACCGAACAACACCACAGCTCTCCGCTTCCAACTTGCTGCGCGGACAAGCAAAGTCGAGGTCTCGGGTCGGACGAGAAGGGCTTGTGGTAATATAGGGGCCTTAACAGTTAGAATAGGGCTTTAGGGGCCGATTATATCAGAACAATAATTGTAATAAGGAGCCCCCAAGAACATTATTCTCGTAATCGTCTTGTCAGCCCGGCGCCAGTTTTAACGAGACCCTAAACGCAGTTTTGTGGAAGATTTCCAGCCCGGCCTCAGAGACGTGAAGCTCTTCCGGCGGATACTCGGGAATCATGTGCTCTGGGAAAGCTCGGAGGGTGGGCAAAGCTATGCTGAGCGTGTGGGGCTCCCGACGAAACAAGTTGAGATGGCTCAGCGTTCGGGACAACACTTCCATTGCTATGAGCATGTATGCCTCACAACACTGCTGATGACGCGGGTTGGAACAGGTTGGCCTGTTTAGGCAGACTTCTCGATGTGCACTTGGGGGCTGTTTGTGGCGTTCAGGACGTCTGGATCTTACCATGGGCCGATGGTGTTCATCGGCTACTTTAGGCTCATGAGCCCGGGAGGGATCAATGTGTGATTGCACAATCGCATGATCATAGGGCGAACAGATCTGTGGGTGTAGGGGTTTCAAAGTTGTAAGGCTTCTAAAACCTTAGGCTTACGTTTTCAAGGTTTATAAGGTGTAAGCTTTGGGGATTGGGCGGGATTGGGGAAATCAAACCCTAAACCCTACCGTTTCAGGCTTCCCAAGATTTACGGTTAAAGGTTCATTGTGGACCAACTCTGTGCATGGAGGGAAGAGCCACAATCAACTCTCACATTCGGACACGTGCTGGATGTTTTGCTGTTGGGCTCTGGGATCGGTGAAGACTTGCTCTGAAAGCTTGCAAATCAACCAGGTCTTGCCCGCAGTGCTGAGATACTTCCAACAGCAGCCGTCTGTGCATATGTTCCGCCTTTTTCATGGCGTGAGTAGTGCATGAAGCCGCTCCCTGCACAAGGGTGGCGGGTTCGTCTGCCCACCACCGACTGTGAAGCCCAGGGCTTGCTACTCAGCCTCAGAGAAACCCCCAAAACCGTAAAGCCTACGAGCCCAGAGCCTGTGTGAGTCCTACGGACGTGAAACACTCAGCCTATCGAGGCCTTCCAGGGACATACAGTACAGAGACATGGGAAGTCTTCACTCATCGATCTTCGGTGCGAGGTAGAACTTCATGTGGCCCTTCTCTTCCGTCTCGAGATCATACTGCACCAGCAGCGGCGCATCCGGAGCAAAGCCCAGGGTGACGGAACCGCACAGGGGCGAAGCCTTCGAGAAGTTCACCAAGTAACGCAAAGCGAAAGCAGCGGTAACGGGCTCGTGCACCGTGAGAGACACCTTCTCCTCTGGCTTCTCGGTCTCGCGCGGCTTCAGCAGGACGTTGCCGCTGCCGATGTCGCCGGACACCACGAACTTCAAGCCATCCTTGTCTCCGGTCAAATGCAGAGTCTCACCGAACTCCTTCAGGTCGCGGCAGATCTTCTGGAACTCACTCGACGGGAGCTTGGCAACCACCTTGTAGTGCTGTTCGGGGATTTCCATGTGCTCGTTCTCGATTTGAAAGAGCTTCAAGTCAAACTCCGAGATGCGGTCGTCCGAGCCCTCACACTGGAAGTTCGCCACATCCGTGTCGCCCCTGTGCCGGATCTTCAGCGTGTCGCTGGGACCTGTCATCTTCAAGATCTTCGTGAGCGAATCCACGTTCATGCCCAACGACACGGGCCGCTCACACTTGAACTCAGCGAAGGCCGATTCACGCAGCATCAGCGACACCAGCGCCACGTGAGAGCTGTCCATGCTCTGTACTTGCATGCCCCTCTCGGAACAGTCAAAGTTCACCTCCTTGCAGAGGTCCTTCATGGACTCCGCCACTTTCTTGAAGAGGCCTGCCTGCTGCAGCTGGGCGTCCAGGACCATGGCCATGCTGGGCAAGGCGCAAAGGACAGGGAGGCGAAGGCAAAGGCTGTGCTCGAGGCTGTCGATGCGAGAGGATGATCTCGAGCGAAAGGAACCTCACATGAAGTGGCTGCAAACCCCGCTCTGTGCACGGCAGGTGGCATTTCAGACCAGAGAACGGTCTTGTGGTAATGGCTTGGGCTGGGGTTTCCGGCGCCAGTCTGAAATGCTCTGTTCTTCAAAGTAAGATCTGTGAGAACCTCTCAAATTCGAACTGCTTGTTATGCTCACGTTTAACAGTTTAACCCATGTGGAGGTCCACCGGGGCTTCAACGCAAGGCTTGTTTCGAACGCTCATGGAGAGCAACCATCTCGGTAGCGCAAAGCATCATTGTGCAATCGCCTCCTTTTTCATGACAGTGCTGAGTAGTGCATGAAGCCGCTCCCTGCACAAGGGTGGCGGGTTCGTCTGCCCACCACCGACTGTGAAGCCCAGGGCTTGCTACTCAGCCTCAGAGAAACCCCCAAAACCGTAAAGCCTACGAGCCCAGAGCCTGTGTGAGTCCTACGGACGCGAAACACTCAGCCTATCGAGGCCTTCCAGGGACATACAGTACAGAGACATGGGAAGTCTTCACTCATCGATCTTCGGTGCGAGGTAGAACTTCATGTGGCCCTTCTCTTCCGTCTCGAGATCATACTGCACCAGCAGCGGCGCATCCGGAGCAAAGCCCAGGGTGACGGAACCGCACAGGGGCGAAGCCTTCGAGAAGTTCACCAAGTAACGCAAAGCGAAAGCAGCGGTAACGGGCTCGTGCACCGTGAGAGACACCTTCTCCTCTGGCTTCTCGGTCTCGCGCGGCTTCAGCAGGACGTTGCCGCTGCCGATGTCGCCGGACACCACGAACTTCAAGCCATCCTTGTCTCCGGTCAAATGCAGAGTCTCACCAAACTCCTTCAGGTCGCGGCAGATCTTCTGGAACTCACTCGACGGGAGCTTGGCAACCACCTTGTAGTGCTGCTCGGGGATTTCCATGTGCTCGTTCTCGATTTGAAAGAGCTTCAAGTCAAACTCCGAGATGCGGTCGTCGGAGCCCTCGCACTGGAAGTTCACCACATCCGTGTCGCCCCTGTGCCGGATCTTCAGCGTGTCGCTCGGACCTGTCATCTTCAAGATCTTCGTGAGCGAATCCACGTTCATGCCCAACGACACGGGCCGCTCACACTTGAACTCAGCGAAGGCCGATTCACGCAGCATCAGCGACACCAGCGCCACGTGAGAGCTGTCCATGCTCTGTACTTGCATGCCCCTCTCGGAACAGTCAAAGTTCACCTCCTTGCAGAGGTCCTTCATGGACTCCGCCACTTTCTTGAAGAGGCCTGCCTGCTGCAGCTGGGCGTCCAGGACCATGGCCATGCTGGGCAAGGCGCAAAGGACAGGGAGGCGAAGGCAAAGGCTGTGCTCGAGGCTGTCGATGCGAGAGGATGATCTCGAGCGAAAGGAACCTCACATGAAGTGGCTGCAAACCCCTCTCGCAAACCCCTCTCTGTGCACGGCAGGTGGCATTTCAGACCAGAGAACGGTCTTGTGGTAATGGCTTGGGCTGGGGTTTCCGGCGCCAGTCTGAAATGCTCTGTTCTTCAAAGTAAGATCTGTGAGAACCTCTCAAATTCGAACTGCTTGTTATGCTCACGTTTAACAGTTTAACCCATGTGGAGGTCCACCGGGGCTTCAACGCAAGGCTTGTTTCGAACGCTCATGGAGAGCAACCATCTCGGGTATTCCTGCCTGTAGCACAAAGGCGCAAAGAATCATTGTGCAATCGCCTCCTTTTTCATGACAGTGCTGAGTAGTGCATGAAGCCGCTCCCTGCACAAGGGTGGCGGGTTCGTCTGCCCACCACCGACTGTGAAGCCCAGGGCTTGCTACTCAGCCTCAGAGAAACCCCCGAAAACCGTAAAGCCTACGAGCCCAGAGCCTGTGTGAGTCCTACGGGTCCTACGGACGTGAAACACTCAGCCTATCGAGGCCTTCCAGGGACATACAGTACAGAGACATGGGCAGTCTTCACTCATCGATCTTTGGTGCGAGGTAGAACTTCATGTGGCCCTTCTCTTCCGTCTCGAGATCATACTGCACCAGCAGCGGCGCATCCGGAGCAAAGCCCAGGGTGACGGAACCGCACAGGGGCGAAGCCTTCGAGAAGTTCACCAAGTAACGCAAAGCGAAAGCAGCGGTAACGGGCTCGTGCACCGTGAGAGACACCTTCTCCTCTGGCTTCTCGGTCTCGCGCGGCTTCAGCAGGACGTTGCCGCTGCCGATGTCGCCGGACACCACGAACTTCAAGCCATCCTTGTCTCCGGTCAAATGCAGAGTCTCACCAAACTCCTTCAGGTCGCGGCAGATCTTCTGGAACTCACTCGACGGGAGCTTGGCAACCACCTTGTAGTGCTGCTCGGGGATTTCCATGTGCTCGTTCTCGATTTGAAAGAGCTTCAAGTCAAACTCCGAGATGCGGTCGTCGGAGCCCTCGCACTGGAAGTTCACCACATCCGTGTCGCCCCTGTGCCGGATCTTCAGCGTGTCGCTCGGACCTGTCATCTTCAAGATCTTCGTGAGCGAATCCACGTTCATGCCCAACGACACGGGCCGCTCACACTTGAACTCAGCGAAGGCCGATTCACGCAGCATCAGCGACACCAGCGCCACGTGAGAGCTGTCCATGCTCTGTACTTGCATGCCCCTCTCGGAACAGTCAAAGTTCACCTCCTTGCAGAGGTCCTTCATGGACTCCGCCACTTTCTTGAAGAGGCCTGCCTGCTGCAGCTGGGCGTCCAGGACCATGGCCATGCTGGGCAAGGCGCAAAGGACAGGGAGGCGAAGGCAAAGGCTGTGCTCGAGGCTGTCGATGCGAGAGGATGATCTCGAGCGAAAGGAACCTCACATGAAGTGGCTGCAAACTGGGAGGAACTGGCGAGCATTTAAAAATCGGACGCTTAACTTTTGTTTTGCCGAAAAAATCCTGTTTGCACATTATCTGTGAACAGCAATAAGCAACAACGTGGAGAAGTAGATTTCAAACATCCGTCTAAATACCGGTTTCGCTGGAACGGGATACCTTTGTGTTAACATGTAAGCTTCTGTGTACTCATACACGCAACACTAAATAGACAAGCCGCAATGTTCTGCAACAAGGTTGCCTGCTAGGGCGGATTAGGTCTGAATAGGAAGTAAGTCATACGATGGCCATAGTTGTACCCTTTAACATACCCTCTGGAAGTTGTAACCTCAGGTTGCCCCAACCTGCCACGCATGAACTCCAACAGGGATGAATCCGAAGTCGACAACGTCACACCCTAGCAGCCCTGAGCCTGGCAATTGGCGGTTCTGCAACGGGCTCAAGAAGATCGCAGGCTGATGAAGCGATATTGGTTTGCACTTAAATCATTTAGGGTCGGGCTGAGGTCTGATGGCATTCTATTAATTAAACATCCTTAGAATTTGGGCCAAACAATTTTTGAGGAGACTCGGGGCTCAAGCGTTCTGGCAGTGATCTGATGGTTTTGGAGCTTAGATCCTTTATTTGTGCCACTGGTTGCAATTTCTTCCGAATCGGAACCAGCCTCAAACTTGCTTTTTCGCCACCCACCCAATTTCGTTTTTCAAAAATGCTCCCCAGATTTAAATGCTTGGGACTCCTGACAGCACGCAGCCTTCAGGGCCTTCAATTAAAAGTAGTACAGCTCGTTCTCCCTGTGGTTCGTCAAACCTGAGAAAAGCACCGGCGCGGCATTTAACTACGCCCCCACGATTTTCAAAAACGGAAATAGCGAGCGCCCCATTATTGAAATTTCCACAATACCTGGAAAAAACGATTTTCAAAAACAGATGATCGTATTTAAATGCTTGCCAAGCTGCATATAAAAAACATGAAGCAAAACTGAGGCGCAGTCTGGCAGGACTTCGCACGAGGCAGCGACATGAACAGTACCAGGCTTTGTGCTGACAGGCGCCCTGTAATTGGAACAATCTCGGAGCTGTCATGAGACCCCTAAATCTTAAGCCCGATACCCTAAGCGATAAACCCTAAGCCCGAAAATCGAACAAGCTAGGGTCATCATGTTCCTACTTCGCATCATCGGTTACGCCGGTGGTGGCCACCAGCATTGTCCCAGCAAAAAGGATGTCTTTAAACACGTCCAATTGTTGAAATCCGCTGGTGTGGCATGAAAGGGCTTGCACGTAGTGAGCTGCTCACAAGGCAATCGCTCGTCTTTCTGTGTGATTTTGGTGCCGATGACGATCAAAACAAGCATACCTGGGTACTCTCTCGGGCATGATGTGGCACGGAATACATTTTTGTGCCGCCCGTGTAACTCAAATTTCGTGGCAGCCTGTTTTGATTGCGTAGAGAAGCGCTGATTCCACTTTGTTGTATCAGGGCTGTGGGGTGGTCCAAAAACAACTGCAAACATGCATGTCAAGGGTTAAATGCTTGGTAGTTGCTCTGACAAACCCCTCTCTGTGCACGGCAGGTGGCATTTCAGACCAGAGAACGGTCTTGTGGTAATGGCTTGGGCTTGGGTTTCCGGCGCCAGTCTGAAATGCTCTGTTCTTCAAAGTAAGATCTGTGAGAACCTCTCAAATTCGAACTGCTTGTTATGCTCACGTTTAACAGTTTAACCCATGTGGAGGTCCACCGGGGCCTCAACGCAAGGCTTGTTTCGAACGCTCATGGAGAGCAACCATCTCGGTAGCGGAAAGCATCATTGTGCAATCGCCTCCTTTTTCATGACAGTGCTGAGTAGTGCATGAAGCCGCTCCCTGCACAAGGGTGGCGGGTTCGTCTGCCCACCACCGACTGTGAAGCCCAGGGCTTGCTACTCAGCCTCAGAGAAACCCCCGAAAACCGTAAAGCCTACGAGCCCAGAGCCTGTGTGAGTCCTACGGACGCGAAACACTCAGCCTATCGAGGCCTTCCAGGGACATACAGTACAGAGACATGGGAAGTCTTCACTCATCGATCTTCGGTGCGAGGTAGAACTTCATGTGGCCCTTCTCTTCCGTCTCGAGATCATACTGCACCAGCAGCGGCGCATCCGGAGCAAAGCCCAGGGTGACGGAACCGCACAGGGGCGAAGCCTTCGAGAAGTTCACCAAGTAACGCAAAGCGAAAGCAGCGGTAACGGGCTCGTGCACCGTGAGAGACACCTTCTCCTCTGGCTTCTCGGTCTCGCGCGGCTTCAGCAGGACGTTGCCGCTGCCGATGTCGCCGGACACCACGAACTTCAAGCCATCCTTGTCTCCGGTCAAATGCAGAGTCTCACCAAACTCCTTCAGGTCGCGGCAGATCTTCTGGAACTCACTCGACGGGAGCTTGGCAACCACCTTGTAGTGCTGCTCGGGGATTTCCATGTGCTCGTTCTCGATTTGAAAGAGCTTCAAGTCAAACTCCGAGATGCGGTCGTCGGAGCCCTCACACTGGAAGTTCACCACATCCGTGTCGCCCCTGTGCCGGATCTTCAGCGTGTCGCTGGGACCTGTCATCTTCAAGATCTTCGTGAGCGAATCCACGTTCATGCCCAACGACACGGGCCGATCACACTTGAACTCAGCGAAGGCCGATTCACGCAGCATCAGCGACACCAGCGCCACGTGAGAGCTGTCCATGCTCTGTACTTGCATGCCCCTCTCGGAACAGTCAAAGTTCACCTCCTTGCAGAGGTCCTTCATGGACTCCGCCACTTTCTTGAAGAGGCCTGCCTGCTGCAGCTGGGCGTCCAGGACCATGGCCATGCTGGGCAAGGCGCAAAGGACAGGGAGGCGAAGGCAAAGGCTGTGCTCGAGGCTGTCGATGCGAGAGGATGATCTCGAGCGAAAGGAACCTCACATGAAGTGGCTGCAAACCCCTCTCTGTGCACGGCAGGTGGCATTTGAATCCTTGCCCAGACCAAGGACACGGTCTTGCGAGATACACAAAAGTTTTTACATGTAGATAGATACGTGTATATACAAACATGTATATACATACGTATATATACACCATGTATACAAATATTTCTCTCTCTGTCTCTCTCTCTCTCTCTGTCGTTTTGCTTCGGGCTCTCCGAAACTGGAATCTTTCCCGAGGCAGGCTCCCAGAAAACCAACCTTGGGTCGGTGCAGCAGCGAAAATCGAGGCAGGCTGCCTGAAAATGGGACTGAGGAAAGGCTGCCACCGCATGGTCAAAACTTTGTCTGTACATCGGCCTCCGTCATTGCAGGATCAACAAAAAGGCTGAGGCTAATAAAGATTATGGTAGTAATCAAGGCCATATTGATGCTTGCAGCAACAGCAGCAATTACAATAGTAACTCGACTGGTATATAAAGAGGGTAACAATCATAAGAACGTCAAACATGAAACGGCAAAGCCCTGGTTTTCAGCCGTATGGCCCTCTGCAGGGCCCTCTGCACATCTCACAGCTTGCTCGCAGGTGGCTTTGCGCTGTCGTCCTCCTGCATCTCGGGCTTGTAGGTTCTAGAGGATTCGGAAGTTGAGGGTTCGATAAGGGCTCTAGAAGGCATGAGATGCAGTTCTCTGGCCCTGAATCCTACAGGCACTTGTGTGTAGTACGGTTTACACTCTTAGAAGCACCTTCTTGAGGTCACCCGGTATGTTTCAAACCTCATGCTTCGGCATTGCAAATCCTGAACACAACGGCTACCAGCTACCAGGAGCTGTCCAGGGCTGTTCGGCCACCGGGCTCCTCTTCGGCAGACTCGAAGGGGATCTTGGTAGCTCGGGGCAGATCCTCACACATCGAGATCTCCATGGTTTAGGATTTTTTCCCTCCTACCTAGCAAGGACGCCATGGTTTAGGGTTTTAGGGTTTAGGGTATCTCAACTGCTGTTGCTTCACGGCAAGACCGTCGCTTCCAATCCGAAGTGCACACGGGGTCATGTCAAGGCTCACCGGGTAGATCAACACCTGAGTCCAAATGTTATGAACAGGCACTCGTGTTGGTGGTAGACTCTATACACACCCGGAAAGCAAAAAGCTGAAACATAGGTACATAAAGGGTAGCCGAGAAAGATGGACAGATGGCTGAAAGGTAACACGTGACTAGACAGGTAAATCAAAAGAGCCTGGTAACGGTGAAAAAGCCAGCCAGCCGAGAGAAAGGCAAGTTGAAGGTACCTGAGACAGGTGATGGCAAGGTAATGCACAAGACAAGGCATCATACATGGAGGTTTCCGTACGCCAAATAGTAGGTTCCTTATTATAAGGACCCCTAGATAGGGTACCCCTATTTTCGGAAACTCCCACATGAGGCAGAAAGTACCTGGAAAGAACACTCGCATCCGAAGCATCCGGATTGAAGGGCGAGGAAACGGCAACGATACAATCGCTTTTGACTGACTCTGCTGCAACACACCGAAGTAGTTCGCGGTATGCTTCTATGGGTGGGTGGGTGCCGCCTGTCTTTGGCCTTTTCTTCTCGGTCCCCTGTGCTCCGACCTTTACCTCGTCGCCTTTTTGTGTCTTTTCTACTCGGCCACTCCCGGCTTCCACCTTTTCCTTGTACCGTTTCTTTACCGACTCTTCCGGGCCCTGCCAGCAACCCGTGCCCCAAAATCCGCCCCAAGTACCCGCCACCTACATCAGGATGATCAATCAACCTGCACCCCAAAATCCGTTCGGACACCCCCACCCACATCTTGAAACTTCTTCGCACCAGCCGTTATCTTCGCTTTCCGGGCGTTCCCTGCTTACCTGCTATTAACCGGACGCTTGAGTGCGTAACTACTAGATTTTATGCGTTTCCCCCCGTACCTTCGCTCTACATCCCAACGATGACACCTTGTTTCAACCTTGCCTAAATTTAGATTCGCCCAAAGAGGACACCTTTTTGCCCTTCCTATCAACCGTTCTGCTAGATTGTCTTGGCCTTTGGTTTATCGTTTCTGTTGAAATAGCACATACCCAACGGCTATTCGCAATTCAATCGCATGACACTTCACAAGATCACGACCCCACGGAATATGATATGTGGTACCCCTTTACGCCCAACGTATATAACATGTTACGTACTACATACCACATAGTTCCACATAGGTGCACAGGCCTTTAATGTGAAGCACGACATGCTACGACCTGCCGAGTCCTTGATGCTGATGGGATGGCGCCTGCAGAAAAGTAACGCAGAACAAATGAAACCAATCGACAACTCGTGAATGTCCAGGATCCGGCCTAATTACGTAAGGTCACCGGAGTGGCTTGCTTAGTTGGTAGCGCTTGGGGCAGCCTCAATGTTATCCAATGCCCATATCTCCGCAGCATCGTGCCTGTCACGCAACTCGCCCAGGGGCTGCCCGTAACCTTGCTTGCGGTGTCTGCCGACAGCTTCGCTCCGCTCCGCTCTCTCTGTCTGTCTGGTTCTCTCTCTCTCTCTCTCTCTCTCTCTGTCTCTGTGCTGACTGAAGTACGCAAACCGAGCTGGCAGGGAATGCGATAGCATGGGGACAGCTGGGGAGTTGCTGAGTTGCTCGTTGTTTCCGGCTCCATGAAGCACTCTGAAGGCAGAAACTCGAAAACGCCAAGATTCCTTCTGAGATTGGTGCGGTTGTCGAAGTAGGCAATCCAATCCGCAAGGCATTCTTTGTCCTCTCAGCATGTGACAGGAGAGATCGTTGCAAGTGCAAGAGCCTGGAAGAAGCGACAACTCAGCATTCAGGCTTATACTTCGTTGTCCACTCCCCTATTGTTCAGCTTGGGGATTATGTATGGGTCATGGTATCCCAACATACTACTTTGTAATTCTGCTACGAGTGTTCGGCTTCCTGCATGCTGCACGAAGGCATATTCAAGTCACAAATATCCTTCACACGAGCCACATCGCTCCCCCTCGGTCTAGGCAAGCAAGAATGTCTTAGCGGAGGCAAATTCCCTGGTGCGAGTGCGGGCTCTGGCAGCTACACTCAGCCGGATAGAGATACATAAAAACCTTTAGATGGATAGACTAGACAAGCAGAAAAATAGACAGATAGACAGGGCGGATAGGGCGGATAGGGTGTCAATAGAACAAAGTAGCGCTCCTTGGGGGAAATCGGAAGCTGCAGTTTCCAGAGATCTCCAAAGCTGTAGCCTGGTTGCTAACAGTACCCCGTACGGCTAAGTTTGTAGAGGGAACCCAATTTTTTTCGGGTTTAGGGAGGAATTAGGGGTCTTCTCCTTCTGGCAAGTCCTGGTCACTCACCCTGAACCTCGGGGAAGTCGGTCTACACGGCGTCCTCGGCATCTAGGGTATAGTCGGTCTTGTCCACCGTGTGCTTCTTGAGCGTCATGACCGCCAAATTGTAGGTGCCATCGTGGCCTCAGGATTTAGGGTTTAGAGACTTCTTGCATCCATCGCATCGGCAGGCGAAGGCATGTTGCCGGGGGGTCTGAGGTCTCTTACATCTGCAGGCTGATATGGGGGTGTGTCTCTTGAAGTGCACATGGGAGATGGAGTTGACGGGATAGGGTGTCACCCTAAAACCCAAAGTGACACCCAAAATAGGGTGTCTTGAACATGCCTGTCTTGCGAATACCATTACATGAGTGAGCCCGAGACTTCATAATTTTCAACACTCCGAGCCCCGCATAATCCTTAAACCTGCAAGAACCACCGAAGACCATACTTGCACGTATGTCCAGACCCCATATCACTCAACCCCGATATAACCTTCTTGATCCCTATAAAAGCTAAACCGCCCTACCTCTAACCTTGATATCTTCGGATTCCACAGCTGAGCTCGGGGCCTGCAAACATCTCGTAAGGCCCTGAGTTGCATCAGCATGTAAAGGGAGGTTCCGAAAATTGGGGGTACCTTATTTTGGTGTCTTTATAATAGGGATCCTACTATTCAGGGTACTATATTAGGGTCCCCTATTTTCGGAAACTCCCAAATAGGGCTTTGCGGGGTTTCGGGATTGAAGCTTGGGCAGAGATTTGTTCTTGTTCGTGCCTGAGGCCGTATATCCTGAATCCCTCCCTCCCTCCATTTCGCAAATATTGCACGCATAGAACCCGACAGGCCAAACACGTAAAGCAAGTACGAAATCCTACAACCCTTGCGGCCACCCATATGGACAACCTAATACGAACACGTTCAAAGGAACCCCAACTCAAGGAAACCCTAAAACCTCAAACCAAAAACCCCTAAACCCTCAAACCCAAAGGCTAAACCCTAAACCCGAAACCAAATGCTAAACCCTAAACCCTCAAACCCAAAGGCTAAACCCTAACCCCGAAACCCTTCAAGAGTTGACCGACGAGTTCAGGTGCCTCCCGGCCCAAACGATTCCTTCGCGCCGGTGACGTCGTAGACGCGCCCGAGGACCTGGGGACTTACAGGGGTTTAGGGACTTAGGAGTTTAGAGGCTTAGGGGGTAAGGGGTTTAGGGTGTTTAGAGGCTTGGGAGTTAAGGGTTTAAGGCTTAGGGTGTTTAGAGGCTTAGGGGTTATTGATTTAGGGTTTAAGGTGTTTAGAGGGGCTAATGGTTAAAGGGGTTTGGGAACTCGGGGGTTGTTTGACGCTCACACTTGGCAATACTGCGGCGAGGTCCTAAGGGGCTTCATGATGTTTCTTTGATGGGGCTTTTCTGGCTTCTTGATAGGGCTCCATGGAGCATCATTCTAGCATCGGTCTAGCATCCATGCAAAACTAGCATGCCTGGTACACCATATTACGTGCCCATAGGTATGACCGTCTACTTCTTTGCAAGTTGCAATGATGTCTTGTTGCACGCAATAAGAAAGAAGAAGGCTAGCCGGCTCCTCGAGGGCTGACGAGGTGAAACGTAAAACGGGCAACATGGGTACTCAGGCCCAGAGCAACTGATGTAGGGGCACACAGAATTACCAAGACTATCTTGGGGGTTCCTTGTTCTTACTATGGTATCATGTGCCAACCCCAAACCGGTATAATGCGTCCGCCCCAAACCCGAAACCCCTCACCCCTAAACCCTAATCTAAGTAACAAGGCCCCTCTATTAAACCCCAAACCCTAAACCGCCAGGCTGCGCCTATTGGCCTTCCTTAAGGGGGATTATATGTCCTTTTTTCGGGCCCTATGAGAGGTTGCCAAATCGCGCTTCTTCTGGCCACATGCTTGAGTCATGATGTGCCCGGAATCGGAACTCCACAACTATAAGCCCCGGTGACCCAACATCAGAACACTGCTGTTGTTGCTGGCCTCGTGGGGTTTCGTGTTTTCATTATATCGAATTTATTATGTACCATAGTTAATAACAAAAGCGAGAAGCAGCCCTTCAGGAACACCCAGATACTGGCCTTCCGACTGGGATGCCAAGGCTATGGCGGAGGTGAGAATGGGCTTGCCCGGGCCCTTGCCGTCGAACCGTGCAAGTTCGGCAGACGTGAAGGCCTCGTCAGCTTTGAAAGACTTGTCTCCAGACCATACATGGAATGCTTTGAGTCGGAAGCTGAAGAAAGGGTTACAGCCCCTTGCTTGAGTCCTACTTGTGAGGGCAAAGCAAAAGGCTTGTCTTGCTACCTGCTACCCAACATCATGGAATCGAGAGTGCAGTGTCCGAAGTATACTGACCGCCAGACTCCTTCACCATACCCCAAAAAATCTAAGGATCCCAGATCCAAAACCAGGCATCCCTCACATGGAGCCCTAAATCCTGTCTTGAGAGATCCCTAAAACTAGGCGTCCCGCAGTTCCAGAGAAACATACTTACGACACTCTAATCTTCGGAAGGAGTGGGAGAGTTGCTGAAAAAAGGTGCTCCACTCGAATTTGAGGGCGATTGTTGTAGATCATGGTGTGATTTGCTGTACCACTTGTTTCAGCGAGCTTCCACCTGCACATGCACAGGAAGCCCAGAACCTAAGAACAACCGAAATTCTCACCTTGTCTGCGGGTGCCAGCGGCGGGGGTGGAACTTTCCTCTTCTTGGCGGGCGCGGAGCCTGGCCGACTAGCTTGGGGACCTTCTGCAGATCATGAAAAAAAGGCTCCCCAGAATTCTGTAGGATACGGTTAAGGTTTCGACTCTTGCGCTCACAGGGCAGAGTTAAGGTCTGTGGTTTACGGTCCGGGATGACGAACCTTAAGACTTGAGTGGCTTGACCACAGCTCAAAATGGCTGAACTTCTGTCGGCCTGCCCCAGCGCTCGCGGCCTGCACACCGCAATTCGACGGATGCATACCGTGCAAGACTCCATACTGCTTCCAACCACCCGGATGTCTGGAATCTGGGAGAAGTATAGGCCAGGCCTTCGTTGATGCGAAGGAAACACCTTCAATCTTGGCCACGCTGTACGCCTGCAGATCTCTACAAGAACAGTCGGTCGCAGCACGAATGGATACGAATGGACTCGAAGCCTTGTTGTAGCAGCTCGGGTGCCCTCTGCCCTCCCCCAACCTCAAATCCCTGCAACCCAACAAAGAGGCTGCACATGCCAGCCTCATCGAACAAGGCCAAGATCAGGCCGTAGATGGTGCGCATGCAGGCCAGCATGCGATCTCGCAAGGCTTCTGACAAGATTATGCAAGCTTCCGGACTTCAGAATTCCCACGCCTGACCCTCTGTGCAACGGTAGTTTGTGGTGTCAACTGTACTACGTGTGTACCGAAGAGACACCCATGCACAATTACTCCTGAGTATTCCGACCGGTAAATCTGAATTCCTAAACTCGAATTTCCCTCCCGCATGGCCAGGATCAACGCCCACAAACGAGGTAGGACTCTATTTTATTCGCTCCTACTTGGCAACGACGAAGCCCTGCTAGGTAGGGCTCTATGGACCCAGTGGTTATCTTCGTGCTGACAATGCCCACATCCCAGCCCCACGCCTCGCTGAGCATCAGAAATGGAGAGCTGGTCCATGCTGTCCAAGTAGCCTCGCCATGAAAGCCCTGTTTTACGGTTCAGCGGTCTTAATCCTTGATCAAGAACATCCGGGGTACAAAAAATCATGCTCAATCCACGATACATATACATATATATATATATATATATATATAATATAATATAGGTATGCAGATGTTGATCTGCTTATATCTGTATATGAATATGTATGCAGATATGTGCACACATGTGCGTATGTATGAATGTATATGTACTTATACCTACGTAGCTACCTACCTACCTACATACATGCATATCTTCTTACGCTCATACATACATGCATACATACATACATACATGCATACATACATACATACATACATTACATACATACATACATGTTGTGCACATGTGTATATATGAAGGTATGAAAATCTGTATGCATGTATGTATGTGTACATAATATATATATATATATATATATATATGGACACACCCCCCCCATGACCTACCTCGGCCTCTTTTCCATTGTAAATACCGTCAAAACCTTCTCTTGGCAGGGATTCGCGTTTGGCATACGATTCGTGTTTTGCGTAATTTTAGGGGATGTTACCTTCTCTATCATGGCTGATGTGAAGTCATGTCTCTTTACAACGTCGTGCCTACTCATGTCCGCTTTCAAATTCATATGCCTGTATTCATAAGCAAGAAACATTAAAAGAAACCATACGATACGACGGCGGAAACCAAAAAACCAAAAATCCAAAAATCCAAAGCCTTTCTGAGGGGCCCGAAACTTTTGGATTTTTTGGTTTTCCTAGGTCTTTTTTGGTTTTTTGGGCTTTGCCTTGGCGAAACCATGGCTTTTTTTGGATTTTCGGTGGAAAACCAAAAAAACACAAGGTTTTTTTGGTTTTTCTGCTGTGTCTCTCGTGAAAAACAAAAAAACACCTGTGTTTTTTTGGATTTCTGCTGGAAAACCAAAAAAACCTTGGATTTTTTTGGATTTCTGCTGGAAAACCAAAAAAACCTTGGATTTTTTTGGTTTTCTGTTGGAAAACCAAAAAAACCCTAGGAAAACCAACAAATCCAAAAGTTTCGACCCCCCTGACAAAGGTTTTGGATTTTTGGTTTTTTGGTTTTTTGGATTTTTGGTTCTCGGAGCCTTAGAGCCAATACAGCGCGCAGCATGCTTGATCGGAAATGGTTTCGTTGTTTACGCGCAGTAGTCTTCAGATGTGCATTAGGCATTAGTGTTAGTATTAGTATCTGCGTTCTAGCGTGTTGATTCGTGTTACTGTTAGTGTTGGTGTCAGTGTCAATGTCAATTCCAATGTCAGCGTTAGTATTAGTCTGAATATAAGTCTATACAATAGGTGTACTAATGGTAGTGTTAATGTCTAGTGTGAGTTTTAGTATTCGTATTAGTCTTGGTCTTAGTGTATAGTCTCATAGTCTATGGTAACATTGGAATAGTAGTATACGAGTATATTATTTATTGGTATGTGAAAATACAGATTCTTTGGTACATTGATGTGTCTGTTTTTTGTATTTGGTTTGAACGTGATTATTAGTAATTAGTATTCGTAGGAGCATTAATATTGGTATCAATAGCAGTATCGCTGTTCATACTATGCATAATCGTATTATCTGGAGTATCAAGTGGTAATACTGCTATTCATGTTAGTGTAGGTTTTTTAATGTGAATATAAATACTGAGAATAATTAATAAGACTATGCGCATTAATCTGCGGAGGAACTGTATCACTTATGTGCATATTAGTATTAATGTTAGCATTTGCGTGTATATTGGTAACAAATAAAAAATAAAATTACTATCAATATGGGTATGTTTTTTAATATTCGTAGGAACACTAGTATTCATATTAGTATCGGTATTACTGAAAGTACCCGTCTTCGTAAAAGTATTTGTAATCATACTAATTCATATCAGTACGAGTATTAAGATGAATTATGATGCGCATATGAATACTTTCGAAGGAAATGCTGACCTTAATACGAATACCCATATTAATGTCCTATTATGTATAATCGCAGTAGCCTGAGTATTGGTATGAATATTCGGACAAGTATTAGTATTCCAAACAACTAGTACTATTAGTATTCATATTGAGAACAGTTAATAAGAATATGCGTATTAGTATCCCCAGGAGTGTTAATATTCCCATCAGCACTACTATTCGAATTAGTAGTGCAATTTTTAATACTAGTATTAACCATTAAGCCTATTATGTTATGAACAGTAATATCCTTATTCGTAGGAATAGAAATCTTAGTATCAGTATTAGTATTCGCACTAGTAATAGCTATTATACACATTGGCGCATGAGTAACCTAAGAGCTTCACACAGAATAAACATGTGTGCACATGTAACCCTCATTACGATCCTAGGTAGGATGCACACATCGTTCTGTTTTGGTCCCGTCTTTGGGTTATGCCTATGAGTACATGAACAAAATTAAAAACAGACAATGACAAACACAAAGTTACCCGGCGCATCTAACGATCTTACGTAGGATGTAGACACTGTTCTGTCTTGGTCCTGTCTTCGGGTTATGCCTATGGTCATTATATGACCAGAGTTATGAATATCCGGAACATTTAGGCAGTATCCTATTAAACAATTGCAGGCATTGAAGCTTGCCCAAATCCGCCAACGGCGATGTCGCGCCGTCGTAGGTCATTACAGTGTATTCAGCTATTGATTATACACGATATACGTTTCCATTGTTTATGTATGAGTGTATTTTATCCTAATGGTTTCCTCAAATCCTTACATGTTCTACTACCCATTGCTAGCCGAAGCACCTCGCGGTAGGTCTTGGGGGGGGGGGGTGTGAGCATATATATATATATATATATATACATACATACATACATACATACATATATATATATATATGAATGTAACTGGATATTTATAAGTATCAATGTAGACATGTGCATATATATATATATATATATATACATACACATGTAATATGTGTGCATACCTGCATCTGCTTCATGTGCACATACACATACATCATCACCCGAACAGACTGAGGTCGGGGCTCTGAACACGGCCATGGGTCGACCTTACAAAGTCAGGCCTTGCGCCCCAAAACGGCCAGCCGCACTCGTCGTCATCGTCATCCAGCTGCACTGGAAAACTATAATGTCCGTCAGTGATGGTGGTGGGGGTGGTGGTGGAGGTCTTCGAGATACATTATGAAGTTTGTCAACAACAGCACCGTTTCGTCGTCATCGTCGTCAGCATAACACCACCCTATAATCGAATTCCTCCACACAAAGACAGCACCAAGTGCGATTTGTCTGACACACACCTGTGTCCTACCACTTGCTGGGCTGGCTGCTGACCTGCTGGTAAGCTGAAGGAGTAGAAGCGAGCTCCTGCAGAGCCAATGCTTCGAGACTTACACGCAGTGGCAAGCCGTGCATGAGACAGCAGCGCCCTGAGTGTCCTTCTGGTGCGGTTTTCTGCGCCCGGTTCGCCACCTTTCCGCCCAAGAACCTGGCCCAGCCACATCCAAGCTGCCAGGAATGCCAGATCTGAAGAGCATCACTCCTGTGCAGCCTGTGGATGCGGAATTCATACTTTCTTCAATGCTGGGCCAGGCTGCAACAGACAGCCACAGAACCAGAAAGCAGCACACCCAAGTCACAAGAGACGATGCACAGTCTTTCGATGGGGTTTGGGGGCCCATTATGCTATAAGTATAATTATACTATAACTATACTATAACCATACTATAAGACTATAAGTATACTTATACTATAATTACAATAAGGCACCCCCCCCCCCCCCCACACACAAAATAGTATGATGGACATCGGCAGCGGGCTGGGACTTCCACTGGCCACCGCTGAGGACGGCGTTGTACTGCAGGAAATGATGGCCTCGGGATCTCTCGGAGTCTGCTTCTTTACCAGGACCCTCCTTGTACCCTCAAATAGGGGTATATGGTCCCAAATAAGGGGCATTTAGGGTCTAATAGAGGGTAAATGGAGGGTCTAGGTATAGGGCCTGAATAAGTAGAATAGGACTCCTTTAAAGGATTCTTAAAAGGGTTTGGGGTTTAGGGTCTAGGCTTTTAATAATTGGAATGGGGCGCCTTCAAAGGGATCACAAGTAGGGTTCTATGATATAGGGGCCTTGATAAAGAATAATAATACGGTTTTGGGGACCGTTATGCGGAATTTATAATACGGAAGAAGCACCAAAATAGCATTGGCAAAAAAAACATCGGCCAAGATTATTTCCGTCACATTAACATGGGTTGTCTTCCGATTGCCTCTTAGTGATAGAAGCAGTAGAACACTTACCATTATCGTTCTTTCTACTGTTATGATTACTGTTGTTTCTTGAACGTAGCAGCGTGAAGTGTGTGATTACGAATGTAGGAGCTGAGGAGCACTTAGCAAGAGGAGGGGGCGGTTTCGTTCGTTGTTGTTTCCAGGCTTCTATAGCTGCTATTTGGCAGACGAGTCGCCCCAACCTCGGAAGGCCTCAAAAATTACTCCACCAGCGGGGCCCCGGCAGAGCAGCAGCCAGGGATCCTTGGCATCCTCAAGATGCGGTTCGGATCCAGCACTAGACTCATATCTCTGCTTTATGCTCTGGAACTCGGACCCCCTAAACCCTAAACTTCGACATTGGCGGAGATTCAACGCTGCCGCACAGCTCCACTCAACCTTAACGACCCCTAGCTCTGAGCTCAAGCCTGCCGGGCAAGATCAAAGTACAAAATCAAGTTCTTGGTGCGATGGTGGGGCTCCCCCCAGCCTACCATCAGTGAGACAGCCGCAAGTTGCCCAGATTCCGAGGCGTCATTTGGGAAAAGTCAGAAAGAGTGGGAAAGAGATGTATGCCTTTTCGCACTGCGTGAAGCCAGTGCAATCCTAAACCAATCATTTGTAGCACTCGCAGCTCGACCAGGTACCAATCATACAGAGCTCCCTTTTTGAACCCTAATCGTGCTCTTATCATTATTCTGCCTATGATTCATAACAACACTAGCATTATTCTTCTTCTCATTATTACCATTAATATTCTTCCCTTTTTTTTGACCCCCAAACCCTTGAGTCCTCTTCGAGTTGCGCCAGGTACCGGGCCACGGTCGGAGATTGTCGCTGAGCCTCGGTGAAGCGTTCATAGGGCCCCGGGGCTCTTGGTGGAGAGATGACAAGGATGATAATGTTAAATTGCAAATAAATACGAACAAAAAGAAAGCAGTAATAACATACTTAGTACAGTAACAATCATAATTCTAGCAGTCAAATACCATTAATATTAATAATACTAATCGTTAATCAAGGTTTGGGGTGGCTTGCGGAGGGTGTTGGGAAACTTTAAGGCCGTGGACGTTTAACTTCCCAGGCTCTTGTGCGAGGGCCTTCGGTTGCTGCTTGGAAGGGGGATGACAAAATGCCACCCCGACAGCCGACGCCCTTTGAGTGCTGCAGAGGCTTTCAGTCGTGTGTGCTAAAGGCTCGGAGTGACCGGCTGCAAGCAGTGATGCGCATGCGACTTCAGTCAGAGTAGACCTTGCCCAGTTTGGGTAATAATGCCACCGCCAACCCATTAGATGATCATTCCTATACTCCCCCCTACACTTCACCGATAAATCACTACTACTTCCTCCATTAGATGATCATTCCTATACTCCCCCCTACACTTCACCGATATATCACTACTACTACCCCATTATCAATACAATTCTAGGAATAACCATTACCCCATTCATAATTTCTAAGGTGGCATTATTACTCAAAAGGGGCAAAGGGGTTCTCGTAGAATTTGGTTCAGGGTTTAGGGTTAAGGGTTGTAACAACACTGTAATTATAATATATAACTGCTTATGTATTATAATTACACTATAACTATGCTGGTTAGGCTGTTTAATCCATTAAGACAAACTCAGGTTTATTCATAAGAGTTCCAACAATTTTATTAAAGTCCCTAATAAAAACGTCTGGATTAAAACCAAAATCGTTTATCTTACTACGAATATCAATATTTTTAATATCCATCCAGTCCTCATATATCCATTTGAACACTGTATATCTTTTTGTTGACAATTTCTTGAACAGATTATTTTTAACCCTGTCATAACTGGGAAAGTCATGTTTAATTGAGAAAATAAGTCTATCTACATCATATATATGTAGTATATTACGTCTGATAATTCCCTCTATGATTTCTTTTTTGTGTTGGCGTTTTTCACAACTCCGGCAAAAATAAACAAAGCCGTAGATATTATTTATAATATTCTCTGGTAGTGACAATTCATACAGAGTGGAATAACGTTCGTGTTTCTTACAATCTTTACATTTACAATTCCGTCGCTCTTCCTTGAGTTCCCTGAAGTAATCGTGAACCTTGACAACATCCAAGAAGTTATTTGTTATTTCATCCTGTTCGTTTTGATTGAACATTTCCCTGATAATATACAAGTTGTTGTTTCTTTAAGTCATTTTCCTCAGAAATATTATTTTCTTAAGATTTACTGCATCGCGGTTTATTTGACAGATTTATCCAAGCATTCAGAACAAGTCGCAATATATTTAACATAGTAATAAGAATGCTTACCAGCGTAATAGCAACGCTTAAAACAATCAATATTTTTGTCTTGCTTACAACGATAACACTTCTTAGTAACAATATTATTTGTTTCAGTACATGGTTCAAAATCAACTAATATCTTATTTACTTTTATTGTCATTATATTAATAATATACACATTTTCATAATGCGAGATTATGAAAAAATGCTGGAGTTTGCATTCCCTAAGATTTAATGAAACTAGTTGCGAATTCTTATCATTTCCACACTCTTATGGTGTGCTTATGAAGCTGTTCATCACACGGGAGCAATGGGACCTGATTTTCTTCTAGATGTCTGGGCAGGGGGAACTATACACTGTCAAATTACCATAGAAATTATTTATTTATATACTAATCCATCATATTTAAATTATTCTTCAAAATAGTTACATCTTTGTCTATCCTTTCAACATCCTCCTCCACTTTTTCTAGTCTCTCTTCTGGAGTGGGTTTTCTTGATCCCCATCCGGTGGTAACCGTATCAACACCTTCATTATCTTGTGAGTTTGTTTTAAAGATGTCGTTTTCATCGGGGGTTATTCCTCTTCCCATTTTCCAACTGCTTCTATCTTCAATTATTGTTTTACCTTCGTTGTTTATCTTAGTTTCTTTGTGAAAAGTCTTTCTTCTGCACTTGCAGGGCAAACAATTCAAACCATCCGTGTTCAAGTGGAAGCCACCTTCGTTAGGTTCTTTATGATTTTCGCTCATTAATTCTTCTTAGATTTTTTTAAACACTCAAGAACTGCCTTAAGCAATTCTAAAGAAGCGGTGCAACACCTTTTAAGCTTGGTATCTTGTATTACAATCTTTTCAATTTCCTCAATCTCCTCTATCGTTTCCAAATACCTATCCATTATATTAAAAGATATTTTTCTCTTATCAGTTAATGAGTGCAGAAATACCCAAAGTAGAACCGATAGACATACCCGAATATAAATATAAAAACAGCAAGTTTGACATGATGCCTAAACTACCCGCGCGGATGTTATGCGTGGCTTCTTCAACAGGCGGTAAAACAGTATTGATACAGAACTTGATATTAAAAATCTACAGAGGATCGTTTGAGAGAATATATATCTTCTCGCCCAGTGTTCATGTTGATGACACTTGGTCGGCAGTGAAGAAATACATAAGCGATGTAATGAAGGTGGATGCCGAAAAAGAACAGCTTTATTACGAGGAATACGATCCGGTGGCACTAAAGAAGATCATAGACACCCAACATAAAGTAATTGATTTTCAGAAGAAGAATAAACAAAAGGATCTGTTTAGCATTCTGTTAGTGGTGGACGATTTCGCCGACGATCCCAAATTTGTAAGATACTCAAGCTTGTTACATGGATTATTTACGAGAGGTCGTCATAATGCCATCTCGTGCATTTTATCCACTCAGAAATATAATGTATTGGCCCCGATCATTAGATTAAATGCCAGTGCTTTATTCATCTTCAGACTGAAGAATATGAACGAAGTCAATGCATTTTTGGAAGAGAATTCCGCCTTGGTGGATAAAAGCACGTTATATGAAATGTATCAAAAAGCCGTGAATTTTGCTCCTTACTCGTTCTTCTACATAAACACCAATGCTAAAGATGTTAGTAATATGTTCTTCATTAACTTTGAACAACGCTTTGAAATAGGTGACTGATATCATCGTCATTATAAAAGATTACATTATCCCACTCATGGGACAGTTTAGATTAATTATTTAAAGGTATTATATCAATATATAATAATGTGTGAAAACGGACTTTCAACAGGTGATAAATTACTTACTTGTGCATTACTTCCTTTTTATCCTATCATATTGCCTTTCTTCATTCCATATTATTATTATTGTGAATACAGGGCAGAAAGAAATATCAGAGAAGGAAGAAGAAACGAAAATAGAAGTGGTTATGATGGTTTCCAAGAAAGGACGAATAATGAAGTTAAAAATGATGAATAAATATAGATTATTTCAATAACTTATATCTATTAATTACATTACTGAATAATTACACAATGTGACAGGTGGCAACTTGTAATATATTTTATCGCTTTTTGTTTCTTCCAACCTTTCAACTCTTTCAATAACATCTTTCAAAGTATTAAATAACAACATATCTGTTCTTGTTTTTTCATTAATGTCTAACTCCTTTATTTGTTTCATATTTTCAGTAGCAGAAGATCTAGAAGATGTAGAACCCATATAATGAAACTTAGATAAATATTTTTAATCGCTATCGTGTTTCATCTTCTTTTTCAACTTTGTTAATTCGCCTTTCAAAGACGTTATTTCTTTTTGCATTTCTTGCACAGCTCCCCACAAGATAACTGTCATTTTATTGTATGCTAAGAGTTTCATACCATCATCATTATAAAAGATTATGTTGTCCCATTCAGGGGGCAGTTTAGCATTTTTCACATCGTCGGCTATAAATCCTAGGTTACTCTTTTTATCTTCGTCCTTGACAAAATTAAATGTTTTCGGTTTAATGTATTTAACTACACTATAACAATCCTTGATATTCACTTCTTTAATATTCTCTTTTAATTTAAAATCCGATGTTTCAATCAAGGCGGTGCAGGTTAGAGTTCCTCCAATATCTGCGTTATTTGTTGTAGTAAAGAAACCGTAAACATCAACGCCTGTGTTTGTAGCATCCAATCTTGATAAATTGTTATTGCTTAATCTAATAAATCCATCAGTATCTGGATTATTTATTAATACTCGTTGCGACCCTGATACATCAGTGTGTGTTATCTCCAAATTACCTAATAAATTCACCTTTCCATCGGTTAATTGAATTTCTGGCGTTGATGATTCTAACCCCATTGTTAAATTCATTTCTCCCGCCGTGTCTCCATTTCTGATATATAACTTATATTGAGTGTCTAAAACTTCTTTTAATTCGCTACTAGATTGAAACATAAAGCGCCCCCAACTAATAACATCGCTTTCACCAACAATATTACCAGTACTATTAAATGTTTGATTATTTGTAACTGCTCTATTAATCGTAATTCCGTTAGTGTCATTTAATTGTAATGCTATTGTTCCTGTTGTAGGGTCGGTTGCTCTATTTGATTGTAATGAAAAATTAATTTCGTTAGTTGATATTACGTTTAATGAATTATTAACGTCCGCTCTTTGAAATATTCTACCGGAATTATTAATATAAATATCACTATTAAATGTTGATATATTTTGAAATGATGCTGTGCTTCCAAAATTAGCATTGCCACCAGCTACATTTAACTTGTTTGATCCTTGAATTACTCCAATACCTAAACTTAAGCAGTAAACACCATTACCATTTGCTGTATTCAATAAAAGTAAAGAAGAACTGTCATTACTCGTGTTATATGCATTAATATTAAATGAATTAAATCTTATATAACCTTGAGCATTCTTTACCGTTAAAACATTACTGGCGTCTGTTGTATTCTTATAAAGTGTAAGTCCTGAATTATTGGAAATATTAGAAGTGTCGTTTTCATAATTTACAGTGTCTTTAAAATATGTTGGGTTAAACAACGTTGTTCCTCCTGTTGTATTGTTACATTCAATATAGGTATTAGTGTCTGTATCTGTGGATGCTCCTAACATTAATCTCATTGCCTCTTGGTCTGTTCTCAAATCCATTGATATATTTGATTTAGTAGCGTTATTGTATCTTTCTATGCTTGTGTTACCATCAGTTAATTCAATACTACCACCAATATTAATATCATTAGTTAGACTAATTCCGTCTGCTGTTAAATTAGTTAATGATAAATCATTAGTAATGTTAACATTTCCCGACGGGTTTAATTCTAAATCTACAACACTGTCATCAGATGTAGCATTTGACACAATTTTATTTCCTTGTAAAGTTATATAATTAGTAGCGTTTTTAAACACACTTACTACTTTATCTCCTCCTCCTGTTTGATTACTAAATAATAATCCCGTAGTCGGTGATATATTTATTGTTTCATTATTCAATGTTAAGCCCGTGTGAATAATAGTTGGGGCGCTACAATCAATAACTGGGTTTGTTTTAAAGCGGTCAGTAAAATCACTTAACGGAACTCTTAACGCTAATAAATTATCAATTTCTGTATCGGTATAGCTACTGTCACCACCAGCACCTGCTATTAATGTATCTACCTCGCCCTTATTATAAAAATTGGTAGCTAATAATGTGTTATTTTGATAATTAGTAGATAAATTTGTGTCTATCTGTGTTGATGTATAATAGTTGGTAAATGTTGTGTCAATCTCCGTTTTATTGTAAAAATTGGTAGCTAGAACTGTGTTAGTTTGATAATTATTAGTTAAGTCATCATTAATAGCATTAATATTATTGAAATTCTGTAGCTGTTTTGTATTTAAAACTGCTATGGCATCGGTGTTTGCTGTTACTTCTGTTGTGTTGTTTATGTCGTTGAGTTCTGTTTTTGTTGCGTATAGGTCACTTAAATTCGTCCCGCTTACAACGATGTTGTCTGCTGTTAGTGTGCTTGTGTTGTTTAATGTTAATGGCATTTCCTAATAATAATAAAATAGATAATTTATTTTATTAATATTTAATCAAAAACTTTCAGACCTAAATCCTTAATCTCTAATATTTGTTCGCTAAGCATCGTGATGTAGATTTGGTCTGGCATTTCATTAGCAGGAATGGCAGAACCTGCTGGTTTCACTTTTATAACCATCTGTTGCCCAGCACGTAGATTTAGACCTGAATACGAGCTGTCGATCACCTTTTCGAAATTAAAACCGAAGATAAACTGACGGTCTCTATATTGAATAAAATCAACGGCGAGACTATGTTGATGAAATAAGGGAAGGTTTAATGCTTTCCGTAAATGATAAAAGCATTGTGTTAATGAATTACAAGGGTATTCAGGGAATAGTTGAGAACCGATTTGAATTTGCCATTCTAAATCTTTATTAACATCATAAATACCTTCTTCCGAAGCGTTGTGTTGTTGATGGGGATGATAAAAACGGCAAAATTCTTTATCAACATATTCATAACCTAATGAAGGGTCTCCAGATTTGTAAAATGTAATGAAAGATGCTACAAGTTTGGAAACGGAACGAATAACAGGGACGCTAATACTACTTAAACCAGCTACGCTTTGTGATTGTGTGATGTATGTTGTATAAGTAATGGGTAGTCCCTTTCCTTCTAACAAATGTTTGACATATTCGTTATTCAAATTATTGTCCAAAGCAGAAACGTCACAGGCACAAAAAACGTTTTCCAAATGAAAGTTTGTGCTTGTGTTAGAAGCATTACCACCAGGAAGGGCAACGTCTTTTGTAAATTTCGTTCGGAGGTCTAACGCAATACCTCCATCAGCTTCATCATAGTCATCAGGGTTAATAACGCAATCTGTCGTAGCATTTACCAGTTCAAGTTCAATTGTTAGGTTGCCCATATATTTTAGCGGAAGGTATTTAAATTGTGAAAATAAACCAGCTAATGGTTTAAAACCACAAATCATTTCTTCTTTGAAACCAGGGCAAGTCGTTGAATTAACATCATAATCTAAACGAGTTCCAACTTCATTATTTAAACTTTTCACTTCGTCATCATATCTATATCCGAAACTTTCGTTGGCTTCATCTTTTCTTGCTCCTTGTGACATCATTTTAGAAAACATATGATGAACACGGTTGTAATTATCAAAATCTTCAACAACCTGAGATCCAGCAATAATTCTTATACGTCTGAAAAAAGAATACGCGGGTGATAATGGACGAAGTTTTCTGTTTAATGTTGTGTCATTGTTTTTAACAGTAAAGAATATACGAACCGATTGAGGATCTAGCCAAGTATTGTCTTCACCATTCAGAGAAATTTTGATTACCCTTGCCCCACTCTGTGGAGTATAGATATTTCCACCACTCGGGTAAAATCGGACACTTCGCTTATTTTGCACATAACTTGAACCTTTGTTTAATTTAAATGAGAGGTTGTCAATGAGAATATCTTCTGGACTGAATGTCTCCATTATATAAACAAAAGTAGAAATTTAATTTATACAATTAATCAAATAAATTAAACTTAAACTTAATATTTTCTTGTTTCTTGGCTTTATTCTTAACTTTAATTTCTTTCACGGCGTCGTTGCCTTCATTTTCTTCTATGAGCTTCCTTACCTCTTCGTATGCGTTTTGTTTAAACTTTTTATCTTTCGGTTCCTTCTCCATCTGTTCGTATGTTGTGGCTTTGTAAGAGAACATTATTATTACTATTGAGATGTTAATTAAATTGATCTAAAAACTCATCAGTTGTTATAGGTAAATTTCCTGGTTTGTTATGAACATTAGCAATATCAGCATAACTATGGTTATCAAGTGGGTTTAAAGAACTTCTGTCCAAGTTAATAGTGGCATTGTCAAACATACTAACAACATCGCCCGTCTTTCTTATTCTTAGATTTGTTCCGGTATCTTCTGGTGACTGACCTGACACAAAAGGAGAACCATAACTTCTACTTCTAAATATATTGTTATAATCATTATTTGTTTGTTGTCCCACAGCCGAACCCAATGAGTGACTAATGACGTCGGTAATTCCTGTAAGTTTCTTACCGTCAACCTCTATAGTTCCATCTTTAATGAATTTATCAACATCTTTGTATCTTTTGGTGTGTCTCGTTTGATAAAGTGGTAATTTTAGATCATCATAAACATCTCTCCCGCTTTTAGTTCCTGCTATGTATAAGATACTGCCATTTTGATAAATTCCATTGGGGTTTTCGTATGCTAGTTTCAATCCTTGAGTATCAGTTAAGAAGGTCTCCGTCCCTGCTAATTCTTCACTTACTTCATTGTGAATATTGCTTCTCGTTTTGGGCGCTTCGTATGGTTCAAAATCATCTCTCCGTTTGTGTTTAAACATTATTAAAATAGATTATAAAATTATTTTTGTTAAATTATCAAAGATAATTTAATAAATTCTTTTAAAATTTAAAAATTTGTCATTTAATAATAATGCTCAAGTTCAAAAAAGTTTATATTGACAGCTACTATAAAGTAAGTGGCACTTCATCAAATTTTACAATAGATCTACCTGAAACGGTGCAATTGGAAGAGAATATGCTATGTCAAATACACGAGGTAAGCATTCCCCATTCATGGTATTCTATCAACAGCACCAATAATAATTTATATTTTAGACATCAAGTTATACCGCCAGGGGTTATAGCAGGGATCACTTATCGTAAAATATCCATACCAGAAGGCAATTACACAGCGGTGGATTTGGCGCAAACGATAGAGATCGCTTTAAATCTCTTGGTGGATACGGTTGATAGACCCAACACTTATTCAATAAGCTATAACAGTTCCACTAACAAATATACATTCAGTTCCAACTATTCTACGGTCATCTTTGTTGTTTTAACTGATGGGGAAGTAGCACCACTAGCTGGTTCATTTAGCGACCCGGTTGATGTTAATAATTTGAGTTCAATTAACCGAGTAATTGGAAACACAACACCCGCCACTGATGCTTATACAAATGTAGCTCCTTATGTGACTAATTTTATTGATTTGGTCCCTTTCAAGAATTTATATTTGCATTGTAACGAAATAAGCAACTACAACCAATTAACAGTGGCGGGAAATTCAAGCATAGTCAAAAAAGTTCCTGTTAATGTTCCCTATTTAGGTGTCATTAACGATAATGAATTAAGCGCCGAAGATTGTATTAATGTATCAGGTAAAATGCTACGCCGATTGAATTTTAGACTAACTGACCACCTTAACCAAATTGTAAATTTAAACGGGGTGGATATTTCCTTTACACTAACATTTTTTAGGGGATAATAAATATCTAATTAGAAAAATCTAGACTATATTTATAATGAGTAGTGAAGAGGTTAATGATGTTAAAAATGAAGAAGCAACCGAAACAGTAGCAAATGAAATTATTGAAGAAGCACCTGAAAAAGCACCAGAAGAAGAAATTAAAGAAGCTAATGAAGAACAACCAAAAGAAGAAGCAAAGCCAAAAGCAAAAGCAACGGCTAAAAAATTACCTAGGACTGTTAAAGTGGTTGAGTTAGTTGAATGTAACGCTTGTAATAAAAAGATGTTGCCCAAAAGTTTAAAAAACACACACCCACATTATTGCAAGGGGCGACCAACCGAAACATTACCAGTAAATAAGCAGAAGGCAAGTTATGGGTCTAAGGTAGAACAAAAACTAAGAAAAGAAATTGAAGAAGAGATGAGAAAGAAATACGAAGTGAAAAATGTTCCAAGTGTTCCAAGTTCTGACAAACAAGTGGAACAAGAAAAGCCCGTAAGAATGAAAGAGGTAGTGAAACAACCAACTGCCACAGAATTACTACATCAGTCATATAATGAAATCAAAAGGTTAAGACAACAAGAAAAACAAGAAAAGATACAACGGTTCAGAACCAGTATGTTTTAAAGATTAATATGTAATAACACTATATATGAACAATCTTGAAAGGGCGGAGATAGTTAGAAATGAATTAAAAAAGATGAAAACATTTGACACTGATGAGAAATGTTGTATAATTGAAAATTATTGTTATCATTATTTATCAAATGTGAAGGGTTATGATGTAAATGATGAACTTATAAAACAGTTCGTCGTGTTACAAGCGTGTATTAGAACTGAAAGACCTGTTCCAAAACAACTAGTTCCACTAAACGAACTGAAAGAGCATTTAAACAATAATCAGTATGAGTTTCTTGATGAAGACACTGTAAATGTTATGCTTAAAGACATTGACAAATACTGTATTGATTTTCCTGATGGTTTGCTTGAGATTTTGAAGTCAAATATGAAATAATTGTTAATATTAATTATTATCTAAATTAATATTAATAATGAGTATGTTTAAGAGCAAAGCGGAATTCAAACGCAAACCCCAAGTCCAAAGATACTACGATAATGATGATACCTTCGGTGTTGCTTCTCGTAGGAAATATATGAACGATATGAAGATGATGATTGAAGAAGCGGAGAACCGAGGCAAAAATGTGAGACTACGCAATGACTGGTTACAACATCAGAAGAAGGCAATATATCAAGGAGAATTAGAAGCCGTTAATCGTCAGCTGGAGAGGCCGATGATGCCAGTAAGAACAAAGGAAGAACTAGAAAAGAGACAAAAAGAATTAAAAAATATAATGGCGGAAATAATCTAATTTGTATTATATGATTAAAACATTAAAATCTGAACTAAGACTTAGACCGACCTATGATGAACTGATAGGAATGATTGAAGCACAAGGCGATCCTAACAGACCACCCATTGAACAGGTAATTGACAGAAGGGCTACCTTGTTTAGAAATAATCAGTTCGGTAGTCAATTTGATAATGTTGATTTTCTAGGCTTGAAGAAACAAGAAGAGGACAAAGTTAAGGAAGACTTAAGACAAGCTGATCTGAGAAAAACGGCAATGGCTACGGGTTCGTCAACGGGAGTGTTAAGTTATGGTGGTAGAACCCCAAGCTCTGCATATCAGTCAGGCGGTAGTAACTTCTTGGATCAAATGATTAACGCAGAATATGAACAAGCGATAAGAACAGAATTAGAAACAGGTCTTAGCCGTCAAATGGAGAGCCGAGACAGATTAGTGGATGGTGCTAGAAGAGACTTAGGAGATGTTCATTCCCAACAATTGCCCGTGGGAGTGCCGATACATGCTATGGCTACTGACGTTGAGGATGATGATGATATGCCACCTTTAGAAACACCTACTGAAGTAGCAGAGGAGGGGGAAGAAGAAGAGGCAACCGATGATGAAGAAACTCAAGTGCCCCCACAATCTAGAAAACATAAGGAAACAATAGATTATAATGAAAATATAGATAGATGGAGACAAAAAGACATATCAGTAGATGACATACTGTATCAATTACATTTAAGAGGAATAACGCTGACTGAAGAACAAGAAGAAGAAATGTCAAAATTGAAAACGAAAGGTAAGGGTAAGTCAATAACAAAAAAGGATTATTTGATAAACTATGTGGAAAGACTTATACAAACTGGTAAGTGGGCGGACGAAGTCAATGACCAACTTTTAAGAAGTAGGATGGAAGAATGGACGCAGATGAAGAAAGGAAAAGGCACAGGTATGATCAGAAAAGCATTTGAAAGCGCGGGGAGTGCTTTATTAGATGCAGGTAAGGAAGTCGCAAAGGATGCGTTAATCGCAGGTGCTCAAAGTGCCGTTATGAGTTTGCTATAATATCTAAAACTAAATATATGCTAAGGTTAAAACCAACTTATGAAGAAATGTTAAGGGAGGCAAGAACAAGAAGATTAAGAATATTACCAGAAAGGGAAAGAAGAACACAACAAGGAATGTTATTAGATGAGGTGGATTTTGATGATTTTGATCTAGGTAAAAATGATAAAAAGATAATGATTATAAATGAGAACCCCCAGAAAGGAACGCAAACTGATTTATTTAGTGACCATTCTTCATACTCATCTACATCGGAAAGTTTGAAGACAGCAATTGAACCAGACAAAGAAGAACAACAGGTTGAGAGTGAGCACTCAATACAAACAAGTAAATCAAGTAGTAAATCAAGCGAAAAATCAGCAGAACAAGAACAAGAACAACAAAAATCATTGATGAGAAGATTGTTTGATAGTTTGTTTGACGCTTCGTCAGAAGCCTCGCGAGACATTCGTGATGAGGTGGAAGTAGAAATGCCAATATCAAGACAAACAAGTCATGATAGCGGAGCAAGGGGAAGCAATGAACCAATGCCTACTAAAAAAGATGAAACACCCATACAATCAAGTTCATCGTCATCATCATCATCAAACAGTAGAAGTGTTTTATTACCAGTTGAAAGTGCCCCTATTAGCGTCAATAGCTCAAGAAGCCCAACTATAGAATATGTTGATGAAGAAGATTTACCTGTCAATGTTTCAAGTAGTTCTTCAAATAGAACCGTTCAGTATGTTGGCTCTAGAAGTTCAAGAAGTAGCCGACCCATAACAATTAGTTCGGGCTCACGATAAATATCTAAGATATATTAATGGTTGAAATAATTATTAAAAAATCAAGTAAAGATGGTAAGAAATACGATGCCGTAATAGATAATAAAAAGACAGTTTCCTTTGGGGCTATTGGCTATTCCGATTTTACCAAGCATAAAGATGAGGGTCGTAAAAAGAATTATATAGCAAGGCACAAACCTAATCAAGATTGGAAGGATCATACAACTGCCGGATTCTGGGCTAAAAATATTCTCTGGAACAAGCCTACCATTGAAGCATCCATAAGAGACACCAATAAGAAGTTCCCAAATTTGAACATAAAAATGAAATAATTATTAAAAATATTTTGATAATTATTTCGCCGAGCTCTCACTTAATTTCTTTTGGTGATTCAAAGTCCTATGATGTCTTGCTTTCTCGGTTGTTTGAACCACGCAACCACATTGGCAGTGGTGTGGTTCTTTTTCTGATCTTCCTGCAATGTATTTATTGACGCAGTTCTCTTGTTGTTGATGATAGCCCTCGCGCGCGTAGAGTTCTTCCTTGCTGTTGCACGGATAGATCTCAATAAGTTCAATTTTACAATTCTCCACGCCGAAAGCATCAAATATATCATAAACAGCGACGCGGTTGTAAATGTTCTCCTTGTATTTCTTGTATTTTGATTTATGTGCATTCATACGGTTGGCTAGTTTCTCAATGGTTGAGCCAATGTAGCACATTTGATACGACTTATCTACAACTCTGTAGATTTTCCCGTTCTGATAATTCCTGACTTTTCCTGACATTATCTATATTTAACATACATGAACATTCTTTAGAACACTTTACCTAGAACTGCAATTACACCCAACACACCAAGCTTCGCAGTTGTCGCTTTCGTGGGCGATATTGTTATCTAGCCTCTGGGCTGTCATATTACTCGTTAAGAAGCCGTTCTTAAATTCAAATTCAAAGTTACACCCGCAGTTGTTACAATGACTATACACTCGCTTCATAAACCAACTTGGATTAATATACTTGCTGTCGTTTATTTCTCTATTGGCTTTCTGATCTTGTAGCTTATATGTATTAATCTTGTTAAGCCAATACTTATGTAAGGTTGTTTCGTTCAGTTCATTCTCTGCTTCGGCACTCTCGTAGAACAAGACATTATTAAAATCGGTGCTTCTAGTCAAGGCACACCACAACCACTCACGAGTTACTAAATGCGACTTCTCCCACTCGTGTATAACGATCTTGCCATCAATTGAAGCCCCCTGCGCAGAATGGCAAGTGGTGCAGTAGTCATATCTGAAATGCTTGTCTAAAGTGGCTATGTCTGTTAAATACTGCTGTTTGGACTTGACATTCTCTAATTTAATTATGTTCTTGGATATACTTACGATCTTAAACCTGTAATTAACATTGAACTTAACATTGTTCGTTTTCTTGTATAGTCGGCAGATTAAGATCTCGTCCACTTCATACTTATCCGTTTTACCCAAACTCTTTCGGATTGCATTAGACACCGTTAAGCACCTCATATTCGTATAGGCTATGTTCTTCTGAGATGCCGTCATATCGTCTGTCGTGTTAAAATACTTATGAACAAAGTCGGATAAAGATATCTTATGAAGCCACATATCATCATACATCATATCTAATATTTTTCTGTTGGCTTCTGCTGTTGGATCTCCTTGTGGTCCTAATCTCTTACATATGGTAAGCATAACGTTATACTTGAAGATCTGATCAATACATTCATCTGCGTATTCCTCCGGCTTCCTTGTATTAGTTAGGTCTTCAATGGGCGGTAGCTGTTTGACATCACCCGCTCCGATTATGATTTTATTCGGGTACCGTTTAACAAACTCTCTGATCCTATTTAATATGTGGGTTCCATTCATATAGATCTCGTCAAAGACAATACAATTATAACTGCTATGGTCAAACTCGGGGAGCTTCTCCCCATCGTCAACGGGTATGGCGAAAAACTTATTGGTAGTCACTGCATCGTCATTTATATTCTGCGATAAGCTATTCTGTGGCACTACGAAGAGAGTTTTATAGCCCAACTTGCTGAAATGCTTTGCTATATGCGACTTGCCACCACCTGCGTATTTAGATCGGATCATCATAGGGATACTTGTTACGATATCTTTTGCTATGCTTTCTGTGTCCCATTCGTTTTCTATGGTTCGGGTCTCATTGCTAACTACGGGAATTGGTATCAGTTCGTTCTTTTTTGGTGCCCACTGCTCTGTCGGTTCCGCTATGTTTTTACTCTTTTCGTGTCTCCACCCGCCGATACGATCTGAGAACTCTATTAGGTTCTTGGCTCGTCTTAAATGCTCCTTCCTGATAACAAAGGCATCGGTTTTAACACTCCATACTCCTATATGATTTTCTGTTAGCTTGGTGTAGTCGGTGTGCATTTTAAAGTTATGGTGTTGTAATAATAATTCTTTGATGTATATATATCCGTTTCGTAGGGTGGCTTTATCGGTCACTGTTAAGCAATAATATTTTCTGTCCATCTCCTTTTCTACGAAGTCTGTCTCGCCGTTAGGTAACTCAATCTCATCAACATACATACCCGAAATTCTGTTAATCTTTCCTCCGATCTTGTTCTGATAATATAAGGCTTCCTTTAAAGTATCAAAGGCATAACTTTTATGGGCTTTATTCGTGTTCTTCTCAAGTAGTCCGAAATTAACATTAGCTATTAATTTCTTTATTCTGATGTCTTCGGCTGGTTTATCCGAGATGTCTGTCTTCCATAATTCCGCTGTGATCTTCCTATAATCCACCTTGTGTACTCTGGATGGTTGCTTATAATAAAGAATCTTACATTGCTTCACGAAGTGCTTTAAAAACATACCATATACTAAAGTGTAGGCTTTATTGAAAAATAAACTCCGCTTGGTGGGCTTGACCAAGTAGAGAGTTAGATCGTGAAACTTGTTGGGATCGCCATTGAAGGGCTTCCAGATATCAAACTGAGTGAATACCGGTATCTCGGCGATCTTGTTAAACGCAGATGTGTAAGCTTTTCTTACATCTATCTCCGTAGTCACTTCTGATGTATAACAGTATTTGTCGTCTTTGTCTGTCTTAGGGTTATATAAATAATAATGTTTATTTATTTCACCCGTTGGTGGGATGGTGCGACACTCCTTAAAAATCTCTACATCTACTTCATTGTAATATGACTTGTGGGTCGGCTTGAAGAGGGCGGTGTTAAAATTGAACATAGCTTTAGACATCTTGTTGTAGATCTGCTCCGTTCTCACGCAGATGGAACCATCTATAGAATTATTCACTAAGTTCTGGGTCTTAACCTTGTATTTAATCTCTTTGTGGCTCTTGTTGTTTATCTTGATCTTAAACTTGAAGTTAAGTTCAGATACGAACCCTGCGCTAAACCTAACCTGTGGCTCATACCCTGCCTGTTTGCTAAGATAAAAGAGATGAGACAGATCGTAGCCATTATATACCAATGTATATTCGCTGTGCTCGGTATACTTCCTGATGTCGTCTAGGGATGTGATCATTTTACATTCCACTGGCTCTTCCTTCTCGTTAAGGTGATAATCTGAAGATGCCTTAACAGATATATTATAATTACTGCTTTTGGGTATCATCTGCTTCAACACATTCACATTATCACTTGCCGTGTAGATGTGATTGTTCTTCACTATAGCGTATAAGGCTGGGATGTGATGATTTCTCTTTATTGGGTCGCGTTTATAAATTAGAGTATTAAAGGCATCATATATTCTCACTTGCAAGTTAAAATGTTCAAACACCTTGGCCATGTCTGTTATTGATGCCCCTTTTGTTTTAAAATCTTCTTCCGTCTTATTTATGATCTTTAGGATGGCTTCTTTTGTTAGTTTGTTCTTCTCTCGCTTGTTATCTCCCATAAGGGTATCCTTATAATAATCGGTCAAGGTGTTAAACCAACACTCGTTCCTAACATAATGTTCTACTTTAATGGCTTCCTTAAAGGTCTCATACTGTGGATCTAGTGGTGTCTGAATATACCTGTGATACATACTGACATTCACTGTGTTTGTTAGATCTTCGTCTTGTGGCTTGAAAGCATCGGCGTTATCTACCCTTTCGGCATAATTAACTTTAATACAGTCAATGTAACCTTCTGCGTAACCAACTTCGGCTTTAAAACTGTCATCTGTCACTAATAACAACTTGAGCCTATAGAACGTCTTAGAACCGGCTTTCTCATATTTGAATATGCGTCTCCCCGCTAATTTTTCTACCCACTGTGTTGTATGCACATTAGCAGTTAAAGGGTTCATGTATACTGGGACATATTCCCTACCCCTACTGTCTCTAAAAGACGTTTTTAATACACCTTTGTCTGCTTCTGTCTTAAGCCTATATAAATGAACATTGATTGAATATTTTTTTGGTTTCCTCGGGTTGGTTCTTCCCGTTCGTGTGTTGTCTTCTTTTGCTTGGGCCATTCTCTGACCTAATTGTTCTTTATCCTTGTGCTTGTCATAAATCTTGTTGTATTCTTTTTCCGCTTTAGTTTTTTCTTTGTCTGTTTTTGCGGTGGTGAGCTTCCTGATTAAATTGTCTGCTGTGGTGAATTGGGCGATCTTACGATCTGAATATAAGTTAATTATAGTTTGAACTTTTGTTCTGGTGGCTTGGTTGATGCGGTTTCTTCTGTTGTTATAAAATGTTTGTAGTGCTTCTGTATTACGCTTAATGGCTTTGGACATATACTAATATAATTACACTATATATTTATTTTCTTTTTAAGTATAAATTTTCCAAGGATTTTTTAAAATCCTAAATGTTTTTTTAATATATAGAAATATGTCTAAAGATAAAAAATAATATATAGTATAGTATAATATGAGTAAAAATCCCGAGGATATGACAATGGATGAAATCAAAGAGCAACTCGCCATATACAGCAGATTGTATTACAACAAGCGCAGAAATGATGAAAAATATATGCAAAAGAAACGAGAATCTGCACTACGACACAATCAGAGAAAGAAGATCAAGGAGTATGAAGAAGCTAACAATATCAAATTGAACCCCGATGAGATGACTGAAGAACTGCTATCTGAAATTATGAATGCCAAGAAGCCGTTTAAAGCAAAGCGTGGCACACCCAAATATGATATGAGCAAGTTCAAGATCATAAAGCCGATGGATGACGAATGATGATTTAATTTAAGTATTAAATCATTATTTTCTTTTGTTTTTATATGAGTGAGAAACAAAAAATTATTAATGATGTATATTTTGATCGCGCGGGGTTTGGTAGTAGAAGCCGGACTTTAGAAGAAGCACGGGAGAAAGATAAAACCATCACAATGTCTGATATCAACGAGTTTTTTAGGAAGAATGTTGATCAAAAACGAAAGCCCGTCGGTTCAAATAGCTTTGTCGCCCCCCATTCAGCATATGAGTATCAGATGGATTTGTTTTTTATCAACGACTTGAAGGATCAAAAATTTAGAGTAGGAATGTTAGTGATTGATATATTTGATAAGTTTATGCATGTCGTGGCAATTAAAGGTAAGAAGGAAGAAGATTTAGCGAGTGGGATGATTGAATGCTTACATAAAATGGGGAAGAAGCCCAAACTAATTTATACCGACGACGAGGGAGCAATGAACACGGAGGCAATACAAAAGTATTTACAGGAACAGAACATAGAACACTACAGAACTAGGGCACACGCAAATTTCAGCGAAAGGGCCATTAGGACGTTCAAAGATTTATTATATCGTCGTGTTGAAGCCGATCAGAAAAAGGGTAAGAACAACATTCAGTGGCCGGATTACATTTTTTGAAATATTATTAACATACAATAATAAAATGAAACATTCCGCCACTGGTTTCACCCCAGAGGATGCCAGAAAACCGAGTAACGAATTAAAAGTTAAACTGCATTTAAATATGAATGCTAAACGAAATAGGGTATATCCTGAATTAAGTGTTGGTGATGAAGTTAAGATATTTAGGAAGAGGAAACCCAATGAAAAAGAAAGAGTGGGCAATTTTAGCCAAAATGTTTTTGCCATAGAAAGAATTGATGAAAAACTGGGTCCATAATATTATTATGTTGAAGGTAACAATAGAGCGTATTTACGCTTTGAGTTGCTCAAAGTTTAGTTTTTCTTTTGATAAAATTTTTTCTTAAGAAAAACACCTAAAGAAATAACACCTGTGTATATATATATATATTTATATTTATATCAACCGGGAAATGTTCAAGTTTGACAATTGTTAAGCAAGGGTGTTAAATAACAAGTTGCCGATTGATATATCTAATCTTGCATGTGAACCGGTGAATGAACAAACTAAAAAACAACGAAATAGTTTGATGATAACATTCATTGGTCAAAGGCGAAGAAAGTGCAGAGAATGTTCTTACAGTTGTACTTTCATAATCACGATATTGACACAAGGGCGGACAGAAGGAAATACAAGAATATCACTAAACGGTCAAATGCTCCTCCGAAACAAGCGATGAAGAATCTGATGAATGTCAGACATAACCGCGGTAATGAACGGCTTATGCTCTTTGGTGCCTGCCACGAGCTGTTGTTGTATAGTGTGATTTCACGTTTTACGCGGCACAGCAAAGACTGTAGCAGGAAAAAATAATATGACATTAAAATGCTACTCTGAAATTTAACAATGTTCTCATCAAGAATCAAACCATCGCAAAGTATATTTTTCGTGAATGTTATGATTTTTGCCGGGCTGGTTGGAGAGATTGTAATAATACAACCACGGAAGAGATCATGCAACATGTAGATTAGGCGATTTACTTAGCATCGAAACAAATCGACAATTATTAATTTTTCCACGATCAAGTCACAGCGCATTTTACACCATTAGACGCTCACCTCAGGCTCTCTGCGCAATTCAATCCACGAGGCATTGAACTAGGCTCAGCGCGACAAAGCTAGCCTGCCTTCAGTCACGGGGCTCTGGAGGGTTTTGGTTTGAAACTTAGGGCTACTGGGGCAGAGGTCTCCGAATACGCGACATAGCTGTCATCGGTGAAACTCTTCACAACTCCTGTCCAGGAGAGCTCCTTGCTAGGAGAAGACATATGTTTATGACTACACTCAGAACAGCGAGGAAAGCAAATCCAGCAATGACCTTGGACAGGGACAGTGCGTTATCAGGCCCACGACTAGTTTCTTCGAGAAACTCCGCAACAACTGGTTCGGGGCTTTAGGCAACAATTTGGGCTTATCAGCCAAGAGACCCAGCCACGCAAAACGAGCTCCGAGCGAGCAGAGGTCAGCTCTTGAGTCTTGGTGTCCAGCTCTTGAGTCTTGGTGTCCAGCTCTTGAGTCTTGGTGTCCAGCTCTTGAGTCTTGGTGTCCAGCTCTTGAGTCTTGGTGTCCAGCTCTTGAGTCTTGGTGTCCAGCTTTTCGTAGATCCTGTCGACTTCATCTACTCGCGCCATTGGCATGTCCACTATGTGGAACCTCCCCATTTTCACAAGCGTCCGCACTGGGCCAGTTTCTGGGAAGTTTTGCAATCCTTCTGCCCAATGGCAGGTGAGGGGCTGACCATTGATGATCACACCTGCTGAGACAACTTCGATTGCAACCTCGCCCCTGCATAAAATCAACGTCAGGAATCTTTCAAGTTGGTACACCTTCAGCCAAATCAGCGCAGAACAGAAAGTGACCTCGATCAGTGCAGGATGGTCTGGAGCCGCTTCCCACGTTTGCCCCCCAAAGAGGGGCCGCGCTTGTTGCTTCAGCATCTGCACAATGTCTATGCTTTGCGTCACGACCAGATCACAGCTGCCCTGGCGAAGAAGATCGTGTCCCATCTGTCTTTGTTGTCCTCGAGTCACCCTTTGCCACGTCTCCTCCCCCGCGCTCTCAATGGAAACCTTGACCACATGGCGATGAAGGCCTTCCAGCCGGTTCGCTGCATTTTCGTCAACATTGAGGCTGTCCGGCAACTTCACCGTGCACAAATCTGGGTCATGTTGAGTCTCCAGACGATCTCTTATCAATTCCTCGTAAGCCTGTCCACGCTCACTGCCCGGGGTGCCAGAGATGGCGGTGAAACGGTCACCTTCCTCCGGTTGAAACCTCGCCATTGCATAAACCGCACATTTGGACTAGTCAGCGAAAACTCTGCACGGGATGAACAAACTGTTGAAATGTCAATCAACTGCTTGGAATGCCTTGGTAAAATGGCCATCTTTGGTATTGACAGCCAGCGCGAAACGCAGTGGCAGGTTGGCTGCGACGTGTCCGAACCCTGAACCTTAAACCCTGAACCAAATTCTATAAGGGAGGCCTTGCCCCTTTTGAGTAATAATGCCACCTTAGAAAACATAGATGGGGTTATGGTTATTCCTAGAATTGTATTGATAATGGGGTAGTAGTCGTGATATATCGGTGAAATGTAGGGGGGAGTATAGGAATGATCATCTAATGGGGGTAGTAGTAGTGATTTATCGGTGATGTGTAGGGGGGAGTATAGGAATGATCATCTAATGGGGTAGTAGTAGTGATTTATCGGTGAAATGTAGGGGGGAGTATAGGGATAATCATCTAATGGGTTGGCGGTGGCATTATTACCCAAACTGGGCAAGGTCTCCTCTGACTACTTCTACGTGAAAGCTTCGGCCATCGCCGGGGCCCGAAACCCGCCCCGTTTCCTAGACCTGTCTTCGGTGCCCTGCCTGCTCCTCCCAGCCATCTCCGCACCAGAAGCGCAGGTCCTGCCGCAAAGCCTGCGATGAGCAACTACAGCTCGCTTCAGAGCTTCATGTTGGTCTGGGCTTGTTGATGAGGGTTTGGGTCGAGAGATTGAGGTTCCTGTAATGCTCGTACATGGCCGGGGCAAGGGATGCAGTCTCGCATGGCTCAAGCAGCAGCGCGATTGAGGTGTCAGCCGGAGGGCCTCCGTGCGCAAGAGAGCCTGCATGCGAGCGGCTTCACTAAGGTCACAACGATACACAAATCCCAACAGTAGCAAGACAACAGAGCAGTGACCACAGCGATGTTACTAAGAGTAAGAAACAAGACAGTACGGCTGCAAATAGACCAGTATTGATAAGTCATAGTGAACGGAGTTAGTGTTGAAATGTCAGCACTGACAATTAACAAGATCAAACACATACCAAAAGGTTTAAATGTGATGGTCGTAATGTTGCCAACAAACTAACACTGGTTACAAGACTAAGACCAATTATACAATAAACGATGATCGCACTCTAGTGCTCAGCATGAGGGAAGTAGCAACAATAATACGGACAACAATGACGCCAGTCATGAGCAAATAGACAAAGAGTGATAAGTCATAGTGAACGGAGTTAGTTCTGAAATGTCAGCACTGAAGATTAACACGATCAAACACATACCAACAGGTTTAAATGTGTTGGTGGTAATGTTGCCAACAAACTAACACTGGTTACAAGACTAGACCAATTATACAGTAAACGATGATCGCACTCTAATGCTCAGCATGAGGGCAGTAGCAACAATAATACGGACAACAATGACGCCAGTCATGAAAACGGAGCCTCGTGTCGTGGGTCGAATCGATTTCTGGGAGTTCCAAACTTGGCCTTGCATGGTCTAAGTGGATCTGCTAATGACACGCATGATCGCAAGAAGCGTGCAATACTACTGCCTACATGTAATTGGAACAATGAGACTGGCAACGGTTCAATGGTGGTCATAGAAAGAAAAGTATTTGATAGCATTGATAAATGTACAATAATAACCGTTAATAACCATGATGCATATGCAGTCCTGCATCCGAACTGATCCGAGAACTGAAACGCTACGCCCGGAATCGGTTTGTCATGAGGAGTCACGAGTTTAATCCGTTTCAGGCCGATGAGCTCAGTCTGTCGTCCATCGCAAAACTCGGTTTTAGGATGTGCGGGAATCTCTCTCTCCCTGCCTCCCTCCCTCCCTCCCTCCCTCCCTCTCTCTCTCTCTCTCTCTCTCTCTCTCTCTCTCTCTCTCTCTCTCTCTCTCTCTCTCTCTCTCTCTCTCTCTTTCTCTCTCTCTCTCTCTCTCTCTCTCTCTCTCTCTCTCCCTCGCTCGGTTACACCTTCCCCAACTTGGAACTGCATCACGCGAACATAGATTAAGCCTCAAGCTCTGAGTGTCATGAAACGCAAGAGAATCTTGAAGTAGGGTGCCTGGTCCATGACCGCAGACATGGGCGCCGCCTGGCACTTCTCGCAGTGTGCCTGCAAGTCATTGGGGGCCGCACTTTGAGATGCTATGGCGCTGCTATGCCTATTCTGAACCGCTGGAATACTGATGCTGTGTTGTTGTTGCTCTTTGACTTTTCGAATGCTCCTGCTTGGCAGGGGGTTGGTTCATCCGTATGCGAGAGAGGTAGACTCAGACTACTAGACTTCTGACGAGGAGTTTCACTTCATGCCTTGCTCTCATGGATGCTGTTTTTGTCGTCCGGATTCAGAATATGTGCCGGTGAACCTCTCGCACCCCTGTATGTCTCAAGGCAATGGGGTGGGCATAGCATTACGATGCTTTCCACGTGCGGTCCTAGAACAACCACGAACCACCCCTACATCAGGAGTCCTTCAGATTTGAGAAACCCTTTCAAAATACCACCTTGTTTGCAACAGGCAAGCGACTTCGCCCAGAAGTTGGACCCTGGAAGCCCGTCACACCACCTACAGAAGAAGCCAGAAAGTTGGAACACCATTATCCCAGTTACCCTTACAATAACGTATAGGGAATCCTAGCACTCTTCAGCTTTAATCCACCTTTCAACTTTCTGGGGTTCACTATGAAACCTAAAACCCATGTATACTATATATTCTGTTATCATGTACTATATGATATACTGTCAGATACTATAATATACGATATAGTATACTATGACATCTAAACCTAAAGCAATCCATCCTCATCCCAGGCCCCGGTCTCTGTGAGCCCACTAGCAAGGAAGTGCCTCTAGATTAGAGCTACCTTGTCCTTATTCGATGATTTTGTCCATCCGGATTTGCAGGCATTTCTGGGCTTTCCTACATTTCGGGCTACAGGACCCTGCAAATTAACACCGCTTCGGGTCTAGATTGGTGTCATGCCTCTCCCCTGACAGACACCTTTTTTGAGGCGCGGTGCTTTGCACTGTGCACTTTGGGCACAGGCACCGGGTTGTCATGGTCCACTCCTGAGGCACTCGGTGTGGATTAAATCCTGGATTCCCGGACCAAGCCTCATTCACACACCACGGATCAATGCCTTTGCGTGTCAATTCCTGGCTTCCTCCACTCGCCTTGCGAATGAGGTTGGGTCACAGGAACCCACTGGCTTCAAAAAGAAATTACTCGATGAAGCTGCAAATGCGAAGAAGAGGAAGTAGGAACATCTCACTGTGCTCCGTGCGCCTTCAGGATCTGCATGGTCGCCTCCTGTTTGTTCTGTGTGGCCACTGCCAGTGGTGTCATGCCCTGCACGTTGGGTTGGCTGACATTGGCCCCGACCTCAGCTTCAAGACCACGCGCAGGGAACGTCTGAACATGAGGGCGATGTGGAACCCCGACAGAGCCAACAGAATGATACGGAACAGGAGTCCGAATACCACAAACCCAGCTCAAAGAAGAGATGCCAGATGCTATCACACTAAAGGATTGGCACATGCAGTCGACACATTGTTAGGCGACTGGTGCCATGTGAGTGCCCGCTTCGGTTCTCGGTCCAGGCGGGGCCCGTCCCTCTAGCAGCTACTAGTACCCAGGAAGCGGAGTTTATTCAGGTACTGCAAAGCCATCACTGGCCAGACACTATCATCCAACAACGAAGCTTTGAACGACAGCGTAACTCTGGCAAAGGCTGCCATCGCACAAGCTTGTGCTGACATTTAACATTCCAAAACAGCATACATGACACACGTGCACAGCAGCCGTCGCACGTAATACCCGATGCTTGGAGAGTTGGCAATTCTATACAATCCAGAAACCATGACTCCAACATCCTAAACCCTAAAGCCATGCAATCCCTAACACCCCTTCTAGACCCCTACAAAACCCACACCCGCAAGTTGCCGGTACCCTGCAAGAACCCTACCTTCAGGAGGTACTCGACCAGCTCCCTTCTGCCGTAACCGGCGGCGTAGTGAAGCCCGGAGTTACCGGAGCTGTCCACAGCCTCAGTTGACTTTGGGGCCTCATCGTGGCCAATAGCGGCCTCAACGCTTCGAATACAGTGTCCCAGACCTTGGGGAGGATCTAGAAAGTAGATCCCCTAATTTGGGGCCCTATATTACAAAGGGTGCTTCATAGGAACCCCCATTACCCCCATTACTTTTTGGATCCTCCCCAAATTCTGGGGTTGGCGCGTAGCTTATCGTATAATGACCCAGGAACTGTAATGTTCGAGGATGTTTTGGGTATCAGGGCTTTGGGATCTTGTGGGGTGGAGACTTCGGGGGGCTTATAGCCGCCGTTTGTGGTGTTAAGTTTCAAGTCCTCCAGAGCCGTTACTGGCTGAACTTTCCCTAAAGCGTATATGTGTATGGAGGGATCGGAACAGGCACGACGAAGCTACGGCAAGCCCTGAGACTGGCAGATCTGATAAAGATTTTCGCAACTTGCTTCCAGGATTACTGGGCCATCGCGCTGCAAGGCTTGGTGTTCGCACCGGTGCGACTTGTTTCGGGCACTCGTGCCAACAGGTCAACAACGAACTGTCTACCTAACACGGACAAAGATCTCGGAGATCTGTATGTTCTGCCGCCACTGAGTAACACAGCACTTTGAACTCCAGTGCAGATACAACTCTATAGGCACTATAGGCGTTAGAGCTAACCTTTTGCCAACGCCCTTCTCTGAAGAACAAGTAAAGCTACCTGGTTAGCAGATGCAGCTGGTAGAGGAACAGAACTGGAGCGACGGGTGCAGGAGTATAGGGCTCAGGACAAGCAGCGTATGGGTTTGCCCTGCTGTCCAAGAGCTTCTTCACCACGGCGATGCCTGGGGTAATGAGAAATCTCAAGGAATCGGTGACCTAGCAGGTTGGCCTACGACGCGTAATTGCAGAATGAACCCCTTTCAATGAAGCGGACCGGCTTTGACTTCAGCCAATACATCCGTCATCGTTTCGAGCGGTTGGACAGCTTCGGCTGGGGCTCCAAGGAAGTTCCGGAGTGCTTAAAAGAACTTAAGAAGCTCAGGCTCTATTTGAGCCAGGGAGCGGTTGGCACCAATGGCATAGCCAAGCGGAGTGATCCCCTTGAAGTCCTGCGCATCGAGGGGCTTGTTCTTGTCCAAGAACTGCTGGACGGCTGCGAGATCCCCTTTCTTGGCTGCCTCGTGGAGGGTCAGCGAGGTGTCTTCAATCTTCTGAAGAACCGGCTGAAGCTCGGAAGGCAAGCCACCCATCTTTTGGCTGATTTTTAACATGAGGTCTTCGTCTTGGTAGTACTTCATGACGGCTTCCATGCCATTCTTCTTGATGTCTTCGAAGATGGAGGCCAACTCGGGGTCTTTCTCCAAAGACTTGACCTTGTCCTGGACGGGCGTGTCGCCACTGGCCATCTTGTTGCTGTAGTGCTCCGCGATGGCTTGGGTCTGCAGCCAACCTCTCATGGCGTCCGGATTCTTTGCAAAGCTCTTCAGGGACTTTGCGGTCTCTGGGTTGCCTTCGACGTAGGCACGAACCTCCGCCCATGTTTCGTCATCCACGTCTGGGAGTCTGCAGATCTCCATGGTGGTGCCATCGCTGATCTTCAGCGTCTCGGTAGCCATGCTGCCGGTCTGGAGGAGATGCACGAGCTGAGCACGGGGATAGCTCCTTTCCTCGAGCCGCGGAGGTCGCAGAGGAGACTGAGCTGCTAACGGCCCGTCGGCTGCTAAACGCAAACACGAGGGCTGGAGGCACAACGCACTGAATCTTGGGGTCTGGCGCAGGCTGGGCCACGTGCGAATGCAGCACTTGACGCGAAGGATCTTGTGAACAGCACAGATTAAGCTGAGAGACTTCCATTGCTGCCCACGGTTTCAGGTACAGGGTTTAGTGTCCCCCTCCCAGCACAGCGTTTTTTGGAGGCGCGGTGCTTTGCACTGTGCACTTTGGGCACAGGCACCGGGTTGTCATGGTCCACTCCTGAGGCACTCGGTGTGGATTAAATCCTGGATTCCCGGACCAAGCCTCATTCACACACCACGGTTCAATGCCTTTGGGTGTCAATTCCTGGCTTCCTCCACTCGCCTTGCGAATGAGGTTGAGTCACAGGATCCGACTGGCTTCAAAAAGAAATTACTCGATGAAGCTGCAAATGCGAAGAAGAGGAAGTAGGAACATCTCACTGTGCTCCGTGCGCCTTCAGGATCTGCATGGTCGCCTCCTGTTTGTTCTGTGTGGCCACTGCCAGTGGTGTCATGCCCTGCACGTTGGGTTGGCTGACATTGGCCCCGACCTCAGCTTCAAGACAGCGCGCAGGGAACGTCTGAACATGAGGGCGATGTGGAACCTCGACAGTGCCAATAGAATGAAACGGAACAGGAATCCAAATACCACAAACCCAGCTCAAAGAAGAGATGCCAGATGCTATCACTAAAGGATTGCCACGTGCAGTCGACACATTTTGAGGCGACTGGTGCCATGTGAGTGCCCGCTTCGGTTCTCGGTCCAGGCGGGGCCCGGCCCTCTACGCTATAGCCTCTACGCAGGAAGTGCAGTTTATTCACTCACAGCAGAGCCATCACTCTCCAGACAATATCATCCAACAAGAGAAGTTTTGACCCACAGATGCAACCCTGGCCATGCCAGCCTAACCCTGGCAAAGGCTGTCATCGCACAACCTTGCGCTGGCAATTAACAATCTAAATCAGCATGCATGACACACGTACATTGACATAGAAGCCGTCGCAGACAACACCGGATACTTGGACGGCGGTTCACCGTCCCATACAACTTCTACAAAGCCAAGAGCCCAGCACCCTAAACCCTAACACCACTTCCAAACCCCTACGAAAACCACACACATAAGCTACCCTGCAAGAACCCTACCTTCAGGAGGTACTCGACCAGCTCCCTTCTGCCGTAACCGGCGGCGTAGTGAAGCCCGGAGTTACCGGAGCTGTCCACAGCCTCAGTTGACTTTGGGCCCCATAACTTTGACTCATATAATCAGAGCAGACTCAACACTTCGAATAGCGTGTGGAGATCTTGCGTGGAGATTGCGAGGGTTTTTTAGATCGAAGACTTTCCATGGTTCTCCAAAGCCAGGGATTGGCGGAACTTACTGGGATTGGATCAGCCGACGGTGGTGTTCGCACTGTTGGGACTGGTTTCGGGACTTCTTGTCAGGTCAAGATGGGACGTAGCCGTAGCCTTGGAGCAGGGGGTACAAGAGTATAGGGTTCAGGACAAGCAGCATATGGGTTTGCCCTGCTGTCCAAGAGCTTCTTCACCACGGCGATGCCTGGGGAAATCTCAAGGAACAACAGGCAAGCCGCAGCAAGCCTATGAAGCATGATGAACCCGTGCAATTCAAAAGCAACACGACAGGCGGACGGCAAAAGCCGACAGGCTGTGACGTCAGCCAATACACCACCGGTCAGTCGTCGGCACGAGATTCTGTTTGAGCCAGGGAGCGGTTGGCACCAATGGCATAGCCCAGCGGAGTGATCCCCTTGAAGTCCTGCGCATCGAGGGGCTTGTTCTTGTCCAAGAACTGCTGGACGGCTGCGAGATCCCCTTTCTTGGCTGCCTCGTGGAGGGTCAGCGAGGTGTCTTCAATCTTCTGAAGAACCGGCTGAAGCTCGGAAGGCAAGCCACCCATCTTTTGGCTGATTTTTAACATGAGGTCTTCGTCTTGGTAGTACTTCATGACGGCTTCCATGCCATTCTTCTTGATGTCTTCGAAGATGGAGGCCAACTCGGGGTCTTTCTCCAAAGACTTGACCTTGTCCTGGACGGGCGTGTCGCCACTGGCCATCTTGTTGCTGTAGTGCTCCGCGATGGCTTGGGTCTGCAGCCAACCTCTCATGGCGTCCGGATTCTTTGCAAAGCTCTTCAGGGACTTTGCGGTCTCTGGGTTGCCTTCGACGTAGGCACGAACCTCCGCCCATGTTTCGTCATCCACGTCTGGGAGTCTGCAGATCTCCATGGTGGTGCCATCGCTGATCTTCAGCGTCTCGGTAGCCATGCTGCCGGTCTGGAGGAGATGCACGAGCTGAGCACGGGGATAGCTCCTTTCCTCGAGCCGCGGAGGTCGCAGAGGAGACTGAGCTGCTAACGGCCCGTCGGCTGCTACACGCAAACACGAGGGCTGGAGGCACAACGCACTGAATCTTGGGGTCTGGCGCAGGCTGGGCCACGTGCGAATGCAGCACTTGACGCGAAGGATCTTGTGAACAGCACAGACCCTAAATGGCTCTAATCTTACACCCGAAGCTGGGAGATCGTCATGACGCATGGCTCCCCTGTGCCTCCAAAGCCTTGAACACGTGGTATTGGCCCGCCAAATACTGGCAATATGCCTTCCAAAAGTCGAGGAGTTCCGGTGGGGAAGGGTTTAGGGCCTGGGGTCTAGAGAGGACTTTATCTTGGGATCTCTCATGGTTTAGCGTGCATAGGGTCGCGGGGGGCTATATTCTTAAAACTTGCAGGTTTATTGAAGGCTTCTGACTGTTTCTAAGGGCTCGCGAAATGTGGCAGGCCTTCTGGGACGGTAGGCTTCTGTTCAGAGGTCACAGGGTTGAGGGCTTTTTCGGAAGTTTGGTGTGGAGAGTCTGTAGAGAATTGTACATTTGGAGCCTGAGTCAAGGCTCTTCTGATTGGAAGCATTACCAGGCTAGCTGCCATGACCATGTATGACTTGGCTATACAAACAAGCACCGGGCAGAATGAGAAAGCTAGCCTCCCTGTACTTACGGACAGCCGCCTGAAATGCCCCATCACCCAACATCTCCGAAACTCATCGAAAGGCCACACAAATCCTGTATGCACCCGGACCTCCTTGTCAAAGTTCTCCGCATAGATGGTCCTTTGAATCCGAAGCGGTGAAAGCTTTTCCAGGATTCAGGCTTTGCGCGGCATCAGTGGCCAACGGCCAGAAAGTTCTTGTGGCTGGGGCCTTGGGGCTTGCAGAGCTTGACTCTTAAGTGCCATTTTTGTTTTGTAAGGGCTCCTGCTCCACCAGCTAGACGCAAGTTGGAACAAACGTCGGCCATAAACCCTCAAATTGGGCTATCATAGACCAAAACAAACATCAAAAAGTTAGTCCTGAGGACCACCCCAAACCCTAAAACCCTGAACCCGAATACTGTACGCTCCCTAACCCAAAGGGTCCCATGTACCGATATAGTAGACTTTAGGGTTTCCATATTAGGAATTACTATTATGACTTAGGGAAGTATCCCCCATAACAGTACATAGGACCCTTTGGGTAATACACTCCCTATGACCTCTGCTCAGGAGCTTCCGGATGCTTCGGCACGTGATTTGCATGGTCGTTGCTGCAATGAGCGTTTTTAGGACCATTTAGGGCGTACGTATTTCTCGTGATGATGGTGATTGGTCTTGATGTTCTTGCTTTTAGGTATCAAAGCTGTTTATCGCGATGCGTATGGAGTTGCTGCTGGTTGCAATCATTGTCACCCACCCAAATTACACGTTAAGGTGACGGCCATCCAAAAAGAAAGCGGGCAAAAGGGTACCACTCAGGAGCCTAGGAAAGCTACGTGTGAAAGCAGTCCTCATGAAGGGATGCTCCATCGTGGCTTCATGCTCCTGAACGTGGACGAAGGCTTTGATGTCGGAAGCGACGCACGTCAGAATTTGCTTGGGTTTAGGGCAGTTTAGACCATCTTCATTCGGGAAAGTGTTCGCATCTTCAAGCAGATGTTGGTCCACAAAGTACAAAGCCTACCTTGGAGTAAAGATTTCGCCAGGATGTGTCTCATCTTGGCTGTGGCGGGCCTTCGGGAAAAACGTCAGGACTTAGGCAACTTGTCCATTTCTTGGGGCCTCCACTAGCATCAAGTACACCCTGCGACCCAAGCCGAAGCAGAAAAGCGGTCAGGAAATGAAGTCAGCACTTCTCCTTATTGGTTCTCGTCAAGAACCAGCTGGAGTGGCCCTTCGTGTCGGCCGACAGCGTACTATATTTGCCTCATGCATGCACGGTGCTTGCTGTGCAGTAACCAGTGCTGTCATATGCACATGTACATGTACACACATATATATATATATATACACATGCATATATACCTACTACATACATGTACGTATGTATGTGGGCATGTGGGCAAGCAAGTCTTTGTATCTATGTGTGTATCTATGTATGTATGCATGTATGTATTCATGTATGTAAATGGCTATGAATACATCATACAATACCATATTATATCATAGTATTATTCTTCTACACATTATATGAACTGTGATTTAGAGGGGCCCCCCAAAAGGGGTATGGCAAACAATGTTTGCTAGCAAGGGCTGGCGAGAATTCGATGCGCGCGCAACGCACCTGCGTACATCTGTTAAATTCCCAGCCGCCCATGGCACGCACCCACCCATGTCTGCCGCCTATGATTTTCGTTGTCTTGTTCAGGGTTTCTCTGCCTGTGTCAGGCAGGCAACGCCGCTCCTCCCAACCCGCTGACCGTGGTGCAGGAATCAAACAGCTTGCCGTTCCAGAAGGCATGAAACATTTTTTTGTTTCTTGGAGCGGATGGGTGCAGGGTGGGCCGAGAATCATTGTGTCAGCCGGGAGGGGGCAGGGGTTGCAGCGGGGCAGGCGGCAACGCAAGGCAGGGAGTGGGGGCGCAGCACTCTGCAAGGCTTTGCAAGCCTTGCGGAGCTTTGCGGAGCGTTGCGGAGGGTTGCGGAGCGTTGCGGGGTGCTGTCTTCTCGTCGTCCGGCAGCACTCCACAACTAACAGGCAAGGCTTGCAACACAGTCAAGGGTGCCGCCGCCCACCCCGCCGCTGCCCGCCGCTCTACCCCCAGCGCGCCTGAGCCCGAGCCCGATTTCGCATGAGCCGCTCCAGCTCGAGCCCACTCGACGCGAGCCCGAGGCGCCTTCACCGCCGCCGCTGCCCCCGCTCGGCGGGGTACACACCCAAGTCTTGAAACGGTCTATGCTCTTTAATGGTTTACGCATGCAGTCATTGTAGTCATGTTCGCTAGGTATTCTACGAATCCTGCATTGCTACGACTGTTGCTGCGCGTTTGTTCGCATCACGCTTACATACGGGCACAGAGGTGGGCACAGTTCTGATGCAGGATTTCGGCTCAACGCCAAACCTTAAACGGGTAGACCCAAGCCCTGAGCACTCCGGGCCTTTTGGGGCTCCACTTAGAGGTTGCAGGCTCGGGTTTGGAGTTTTGCTTGTGCTTTTGTTGGCCACCTCCCTCCTGCAGCTCGGAGCGTGGAGTTTATGTTGAGCATGGGCCAACTTTTTCATCTGAAAGAGCTCTTTAGCGGAGTCTGCGAACTGCCGGTATGCATCAGAACAGCAACTCCGAAGTCGAAATCATGAACCAATGAAGTGCAAGTCCACGACCCTTAATGAGTTACTGAGAGCGCTGCTGGACATGGTGTGCACGCCTCGTCGGAATGTCCAGAGGGTTCTCGCCCGCTTAGCAAAAGCTTCGTTTGCTGCTCACATGCCAGTTAGGCTCGAAGGTTTACAGCTCCAGGGCTCGGGTTGCTATGCTGGCATCCCTACAAAGGACAGGTTGTGACTGTGCATGGGAAGAAAGACTGTGATATGACCTTAATCATTCAGCACCACGAACCAGAGAGTCCTGTTTTGCAGACCTCCAACAGCCGGACGCACTTCGCGACAAGATTCACCCTAGAGCCTCAGCAAGAAATGCACCTTAGGATCGTTTTCGAACTTGTTCCGACATATCATTGATGGTCAAATATCCAGAGGGCTATTGTCTTCGTACTTCAAAGATGGTCTCGCAGCCGCTATTCTCAATATGCTACTCGGTACTGTCATGCATACATGCTTACATACTTACGTGCACGCATGCCTGATCTTTCTGAAATCTGCTGAAAAGGCGGGCCTCAAGCAGACCAGCAGGCAACCAGGCTTGTTGGGGTTGGCAACTATATTTGTCTGGGAGCTGCTGCTATGCTCTACAGCATTTCAAGGGTGCATGACTTCTAGACGACGAGGAAAGGACTCGAGATACTTTGCACATGCATGCACACGGCTGATTCCGTCCGTCGTTTCCTTCCGTGGTCGATGTTCTGGGCTTGAGCCAAGCTTTCCATAGAAGTGCAGTACATGCAACGCAGAACTCAGAAGTTCTCAATCTCAACGGTTGATCGCAACGGTGCTGCAACGAAGGCGAAGATGATAATGGCGGCAGTGGTTGTTGCGGTCGAGTTTGACAAATGCTGGCTGAACACCCAGACGAGGATGAACATGCCCGCTATCACCCAGGTACGTGCATTCCAACATGCTTGCTTGGTGCAAGAAAATATTCCGCCCCCTGCTCCCTAAGCCTTCCCAACGCTCGAAGTTCTCGTATTTGGGCTCTATGCTTCTCCTGCAGCCTCGACGACTTGGGTACTTATGTATGTCAATCGTCAGTGCAAGTGCGCATGATGCCTCATATGGGTGGTTGTCAAAATGAGGGTCCCTTTTGGGGTGCCCTAAAAATTAGGTGCCGTATTAAAATAGAGACCCAAAAAGGGACCATGATTTTGACAACTACCCATATGTGACTGCTTCGCATGTCTTCATGATGCTGCAATGATGCAATGACATTGCCTAAGAACTACCCGACCACCACAGACCTAGTTGGTCTACCCGTTCCCTGTCTAAGCGTGGAAGCAGACATCATGCGAAGTGCGATCCTTAAACTCAGGGCTGACAAAGCCCTCTAAACTTCATTAACCTCCCACCTCAGCACGACAGCAGAAATGCAGAACCTCCAACCATTATGGGCTCGCAAATTCCCTTTCCTTCAACAACCATGTGCAAAGAGGCCAAACCCCTCCCTACATGAAGCAGCAAGCTTATAAGTCTCCCACTGAATGCTTAGGAATACTCGGTATTGCCTGCATCCCCAGGTGCCATGGCCGACGCAAGCCGTTTCAGGATTTTGTTTTTTGCGCGGCCGAGCGAAGATCCCCCTTAAAGGGCTCTCAGGGCCCATAAAGCCTGGTTGTTTTTCTTCGTCGTGTTTTTGTGGGTTCAGGGCTTAGGGCAGCCCAGTTGGGTATTTCCCCTTATATAATCCTCATTAGGATACCAGCATGCTGTAGCAAGACTTCGGGCGCAAAGCTGGCGGTTCGGGGAGTGCTTGGGTTCCAGTGCAAACTCTGAATTGTGGTAGCATGTGTTCGTTACCTCCTTTCTTGTAAATCTCCCCACCAACCTAACCGAAACAATTTGTTTGACGGGTGCTTGGCGCGCAGCTCTGCTATGCAGATCTGCGGGCCGCAGCGCTGCGACGTTAGCGGATCTTGGTCTCCCGTCGGGGAATCTGCCAGCTTGCTTGACGTCCGGCAGCAATATCGCTGTTACTTTTCAGGCTTCCGCGGCTGTGTGGCTTAGGCTTGGTGCGACCATGCGACGTCGCCGTGCATAAGCAGCAGCTTCCAAAGACGGATGAGCCTACTCTCATTTGGAAGGCGGCCGCACAAAGCAACCCAAAGTTGCAATCAAGGAACCCGCAATCCGCGACCGAGTCTCGCAACTAGCCATATTAATGAAATCAACCCGACCATCAGATTGAAACCCACAGCGGCTGGAATCAGCAAACAAGACGTCAGGTTTTCTGAAAGCTACACCTGGAGCTCTAATCCCCATCTTTGGATTCTCTTCAGCATGACACTGTACTAAGCCCAGGAGCTGAATTTTAATCCTTCTACTAAGGCCCCAAGGTTCTACAAAACCCCAGGGTTCTTGACATCTACCCGAATCTGTCTTCGTGTGTTGTCTCAGTACTGCGCAATGAGAGCCACGATAGAATTCCTGAAGAAAGCTATACCCACTGCTATTCCTGACATGGGCTTCGAACTGCCCTAAATTCCTCCTTGAAACATACGGTCAGATAGCCTGTGTGATACGGAGGCTGGTGCAGTGCAGATCGCCGAATAAGAGGACCACGACAAAATCGACAACAAAGCCCACGGGAAAGTGATCCGGTCAGCTCTCTAGGGCCTTTTCTCCCTCTCGCATGGCTTTTTGGGGTTTAGGGTAATATAGGGCCCTTCATAACTTGAATAGGGTTTTGGGGTACGTTTTTCCTTTAAATATCATAAGAAACCTCCAAAACACAATTCTAATTATTGAGGCCCCCATATTATGGCGTTGAGGATTGCGGGCTGTTTGGGGTCTTCGGGTGCCATCTTGCTAGCTCCTTTGCAAGGGCGTATAGCATAATATAGGCCGGAGAGATGCCGTCACGATTGAAAGGAGTTTTCACCGAAGGCTTTTTGAAGCATTCCTGCTCCCTGCAACCCATGTAAAAAAGACTTGCGATGCAAAGCAGCCCAGGGTTGAAACTTGAGATGGACCCAAAAGCTCCCCATTCATAAGGAGCCATGAGAACAGGGTGTGGGGCCATGAGGAATGATATTGCCAATGATTCCGACCTCTGCATTGCATCAGAACTCCTCTGAACAACACTTCGAAACTTCTCTTGATATCCACGGCGCTGTTCAATAGCTGCTACTGCACGGTCTGCTACGACTGTTGCAGAGCAAATGGCGTGATGGTGGCGGTGGCGGTGGCAGTGGCGGCAGCAGCAGCAGCGGTAGTAGTAGTACTAGTAGTAGTAGTAGTAGTAGTAGTAGTAGTAGTAGTAGTAGTAGTAGTAGTAGTAGTAGTAGTAGTAGTAGTAGTAGTAGTAGTAGTAGTAGTAGTAGTAGTAGTAGTAGTAGTAGTAGTAGTAGTATAGTAGTAGTAGTAGTAGTAGTAGTAGTAGTAGTAGTAGTAGTAGTAGTAGTAGTAGTAGTAGTAGTAGTAGTAGTAGTAGTAGTAGTAGTAGTAGTAGTAGTAGTAGTAGTAGTAGTAGTAGTAGTAGTAGTAGTAGTAGTAGTAGTAGTAGTAGTAGTAGTAGTAGTAGTAGTAGTAGTAGTAGTATAGTAGTAGTAGTAGTAGTAGTAGCAGTAGCAGTAGCAGTAGCAGTAGCAGTAGCAGTAGCAGTAGCAGTAGCAGTAGTAGTAGTAGTAGTAGTAGTAGTAGTAGTAGTAGCAACAGTCGCTGTAGCACTAGTAGTACTGCATGGAGGAGGAGCAGCAGCAGCACTGTCGTAGCCGGTATCGCGCGGTCCTAAACCCTTAACCCTATAACAGTCGTGCCCGCAGTAGCAGTAGTCGCCAAGGCCGCAGTAGCAGTATACAGCAATATAATACTTCATTCATACAAGCGGGAATGCAGAGCAACGGCCTCTCTGTCGCAGTATAGATATGTATTCGCCCTGGTTTTAACCCTGGTTCATGTACATGACGAATACCGCCGGATGATCTCTGCCGGCAGCTGTGTGCGGTGGCACAGAGACCCCAGCGGCACTGGCCACGAAGGTAAGAACTAAACCTGTCGGCTGCCGGATGGTTATCACCTGAGCAAACGAATCGATGTGTGCTCAAGCTTTCTTGGTCCAAAGGCCTTTAGGCTCCGGACAGCTGCACTTCTCCACATGTGCATATGTAGGCAGGTGGTTTAGTGGAATCGAAGGTTCCGCGGTGGCGCTCTGCGATGAGATTTGGACTACACGCATATGTATGCATATATACATATATGTATATATGTGTATATCTATATATGCGTATATGTATATGTATACGTATCCCTATATATGTATATGGATATGTGAATGTATATGCATCTGTTTACGCATGTGGGCATGCAGCTGCAGGTGTGTGTGTAGATATGTGCACATATACACAATTCATATGTTTACACGTGGTGCATATGCGTATGTATGTATGTATGTATGTATGCACCTACATGTGTATGTGTGTATATATATATATATAATGTGTGTATGTGTATATATATATACTCATACGCATGCATGTACATATGTACATGTATGACTTGTGCATGCGCGCAGCCAGGCACATAAGGCAAGGTGCTGTGTTTGTGTGTGTGTGCGTGCTGTATGACGGCTGCATATGCTCGAATGTGTCCTTCCCCGGAGTGCCCAGCCTGACCATCACGGCGGGCTTAGAGCTGTAGAGGGCTTCTGCTTCTTTCCTGGGCATTCATGAACCGCCAAGCCGAATCACACAAAAACGGTTTCAGGTTCAGCCGGCCTCTGAACACTGCCGTGCGATTGGGGAGACGGCAAAGCCAAGGCAGGGGTGTCCCTTAAACCGTAGCGGGCAATGGCGAAGCAGTCCCATTTTTTTTTTGGCTTCGCAGCTGAATTGAATCGCGGCGGAAATTCTCACGGCACCATAGGGTCCCGTTTGGGGGTTTTCAGGGTTAGGGCGGTTAGGGTTGAGAAGCTTAGGTCACACTTGCGAAATTCCCTTCATGCCGGGCGTCTCAGCCCAGGCGTCCACAATCACCTTCTTCGCCTCCTCATTGATGTTGTGCCAGTTCCTGAGCAAGGAGAAACCAGCTGAAGGAATCTAGGCTCCCAGCATCTTCACCGACACGGAAACCTAAAAAAACGCTAGGTTGAAGTAGATCGGTTCTAGCAAAAGGCACGGCTGCCAAACATCGTACTCCTTGAGAAACCACGGCGCAGAACGCCTTGACTCTCGCCCACGTCAGAAATACGAACCCAGAAGTTTGGAACAAAGGGGTTGGAGATGACCAGCCCTTAAACCCCACAACCCTTCACTCAAAACCCCAACCCACATCAGCAAGGCTTACATCGCAACCCTTTGGCAAGAGGCTTCGCAGACAGCCAAGTGTAGGCCCGAGAAACTCTGCAGCCCAAACCCAAAGCACAACCCGCAAGCTGAAACACGCACCTAGTCGCAAGATTCTATGTAGCCCGTCGCAAGCCCTTTGAAAAGAAACCTAGTTGCAAACTCAAAGGAGTCCGTCAGCCCCGATTCAGGCTGTCATCAGACCCTAACAAACCCCAGAGAGCCCGAAGATTGACAAAATAGCCCGAGAAAAAGCAACCAGGGAGCGACTCCAAGAGCGCTGTTGCCTCCGTGCCACGAGCAGTTGGCTTAATATGGGGGCCTTATAATTTGAATGGGGTTTCGGGGCCCATTATACTACAATTACCATAAGGAACCCCCAAAATAGTATTGGTAACTATTTAGGCCCCTATATTAGGGTTTATGGCTCAAGGGCTTAGGGTTTAAGGGGTTCGGTGCTCACACTCGGACAATCCAGGCGAGGCAAAGGGTTCGGAGTCTGACAAGTGAAACGAAGCTAGAGGAAGCAGTCATGATGACAAGCAACAAGGAGTATGAGTATGACCAAGAAATAAAGTGACTGTGCTTCCGTGGACTGCTTCCTACCCAGGATCCTACTACTACAGTGAAGCAGAGATGTGACGAACTTCGGCCATAGACCTGTCCCAAATCAAGTCCGAAGCCCAAACCTACCCGAATGCTTCATGGGCAGTCGTGAATGACACCCCCTTCTAGTTCATATCAAATCCATATACTGCACCCACAAACCTATTTGGCTTCGCTGTGCTATGCCCAAAACCAATATTTCTACTGCAGTACCATTCCTCGCCTTCCCATGCTTCAACCCTCAAGACCGTATGCTATGAATCATACTTCTGCTGCTGCCATTCTCCTGCTTAGAGCGCCCTAAAACCCTAAGCCTCCGATTTTTGCACTTCGACAGTCGAGCCGCCGCTTCAAGAAACTCCCAGAAGTAGAGGCTCCCTTTCCCTGCAGCGTCCATCTTCTGCAAAACCTCCTTTTCAAAAGGTGCACGGTTAAGCGCTTTGAGGTTTAAGGGTTTACATAGGTGTTTAGGGCAAGACCGCCTGGAACGGCGCAGTGCCTATGAGGGTACTATCAGGATTGTATACGAGACACGACACCTCGTGGGTTAGAGGGGCTTTAAGGATTCATCTTTGGGAGGGTTTCGGATTTTGGATTTGGGGGTTTAAAGGCTTTTTCTCCCTCTCTCTCCCTCCCTCCCTCCCTCTCCCTCCCTCCTCCCGCTCTTTCCCTCCCTCCCTCCTTCTCTCCCTTCCTCCTTCCCAAAGGAGGTCAATCCTCTCTCTTTCTCTTTTGTTCGCTCTCTGTCTCTGTCCCCAAGGGCCTGAGGCAAAGGTTTCCCCTCCCCCCTGCGCTTCGGCACACCCGTTTGGAGTGTTGAGTCAGGAAGTAGGAGAGGTCAAGGTCTCTCTCCCTCTCCAAAAGCGCATGCAACCCCGAACCTTCATCCATATTCCCCTCTCAGACACTAGATGCCAATCCTCAACCCGCCGATGCAGTCGTCCTATCCAAAACCCAGACCCTGTAAACCATCCTGCCTGCCGTTCTAATCCTGCAGCTCATACCTCTCACCAGCCCCAAAACTCAAAGCCCCAACAACCCCCGCCGTCACGCGCAAAGCCCTTCTGAACTCGCCCCGTGCCCCACTCTGTCTTATGTCCATAATCACTTTAAGCCCTCATAAGCCTAAAGCCAAACAAAAGCCTGGACCAAAAACCTCAACCCCGAAGCCCCAAACCCCTAATCTCCAAACCCTTCGTCGCGATATATAATCCCTAACTAGCCATACTTCATCCTAAACTCTGAACCCTAACCATGACTGATCCTAAAACCTAAACCATCACTGCTCATAGTTGTTCGGACAACCCTAGACCCTGATTAATCTTAAGACCCTAAACTCTAACAAACCCTGTCGGCACTAACTAGCCCTTGTTGCACAGACTTGTAGCCCGGCTGGGTGTCGGATGTTCCTAGTCCTAAACTCCTAAACCCCGCAAACCTTCAACCCGCCCCCGCTCTCCCTCTCTCTCTCTCTCTGTCTCTCTCTCTCTGTCTCTCTCTGTCTCTCTCTCTCTGTCTCTCTCTCTCTCTCTCTCTCTCTCTCTCTCTCTCTCTCTCTCTCTCTCTCTCTCTCTCTCTCTCTCTCTCTCTCTCTCTCTCTCTCTCTCTCTCTCTCTCTCTCTCTCTCTCTCTCTCTCTCTCTCTCTCTCTCTCTCTCTCTCTCTCTCTCTCCCTCAAAGGCACTCGATGCGTCAGGCCTGACCCTAAACCCCCTAACACCTGAAACCCTAGTTGCCCTAATTAATCCGAAAACAAAAAACCCAAGAGGGCTCCTGGAGAGACTCGCGGGCTTCCCGGCTGTAGGCACCCGCGACGTTCGCGAGCTCGTTCTCCACCTCATATGGATGGTTGTCAAAATTAGGGTCCCTGTTTGGGTACCCTCAATAATAGGTGCCGTACAATTAGGGACCCAAAAAGGGGCCATAACTTATAGTGTTCTCTGCTCTACTGTACTTTTCAAACCATACCAGAATATTATGTAAGGAAGCTTGAGGGTTTAGGGCCTCAAAGGGCCGCAATAATTTCCAGAGGTCGGGGGGGGGCACTAGACAAGAATACTCTTGCGTATGATTCCGACAGCCACATTAGAGACAAGGTCGGCCCGTACTTCGTAATATCGTCATTAGTCTTCTTATGATCACGAAGACGGCTGCTCTTCTGGGTGTGGTGATGGTTGTTGTTATCATGCTCGCTTCTACTAGGCTTGCGGTATCTTGTGGTTGGATGACTGCGATTAGTCCGTCTTTTTATGATTCGTAATCGAATTCGGATTATCAGTACGATTCTGAGGACGATTGCTACTACTAGTCTATTAGTGTTAGCTAGCATGTTCCTTGTTCATAACTAGTGTCGCGATTGGTGGTAATTTGAAGGTATGGCTATATTTGGCCTTCTTCCTGCATCAATCTTGTCATTGTGCTGTACTAACGCTGGCTTTAGCAAACAACAGGATGGCCTGCGTCCAATGCACATCCAGGACACTGGAACAATATAATCTACGCTCATGCGCTCAACTCGAAGATCAAGATTTTCGCAGTGTTGGACACTCTGCATAAGCACTGTGCACAGCTTCGCCTCCATGATTCAAGGGGCCTTGGACGCAACCTTCCCTGAGCCCGGCAAGACGAGTTCATGTGCTGCTCCAAGACTCCAAGTCCTATAGGAAAAATCGCGAATGGCAGGCAGTACCAATACAAGCATCAAAACTAATGTTCAATTATGAGGATGCCTGGATGAAGACGGGATGAAATAAGTGCTGCTCTCGGCCTTCAGACGTGGTGACCCAGTGCGAGTAGGAGTACGAATAGGAATTGTGTTCGCTGCAGTCATTCGTGCAGGTGGCGGTGGCAACAGCAGCAGCAGCATGCTTGCTCCCATCAGAACCATTGAACCATCATCAGCATCGCGAAACTCCTCGACAGATGCAGTCCAGGCCACCGCCAAGTAGCTTGCGGACGGCACCAGGAGGACCTCCCCCCCGGCAAAGCTAGTTTAAGATGCACGGCACGGTTTAGGCTTGTAAGGCTAGCTTGTCAAAACTCAGGACTCAGGATTCGCAGGTTTTGAGCTTTGCCCTGCAGCTTGCGTGGGCTCATGCAGTCGGACCCTGCATTTCTCGAGGCTTGAGGGCCATGTTCCTGGGACTGCTCTCTCTTCTCTCTACCCTGAACTCAACTAAGCGGCCAAACAGGTTGAACACTGAACATCAATGCACAAGGACACCAGAAAATCCTCGGTTGTGACGACCCTACCATTGTCTTGGCAACAAGGCAACCGGAACTGCCTGGTGCTGCATGACTGAGCTCTGTCAACAATCCCAAAAATACCAACACAACAATCGAAGCCTCAAACTTACGAGAAGCATACTCCAAGCAAAATTAACACCCGGCGCTTGAAGAACGAAAGTCAACTCTTGGCCTAGCCCGTATTAAAACAACACCGCCTGAGTGCCTCAAACTACCATGCTCATTCAGAGCACCCATTGACACACCCTCGCACTTGCAACACTAACCAAATTAAATCCTCAACCCTCTAACCTTGCCCTGCGCCCTGAATCGTCAACTCTTTCAACCATAAAACCTAAGCCGCCCCTGAACAAGATCCGCTTCGAGGCCCCTGCGGCTGTGTGCACCGTCACGTGGTGTGGGTGACGCGCGCCTCGGATGCTAGGGATTTCGCGGGTGCAAGGCCAAGGGCTTTATAGTTAGGGTTTCGATTTTTTGCGGTTTCAGGGGTTTGCAATGTGTGGGTTGAGTGGTTAGGGGAATTATCTTTGCACTTGGCTGGGCGGGATTTATGGCTTCTTGCGCCATGGTTGGGGTTTCGAGGTGCTGAATTACAAAGGGAATCATCAGACTGCGATAGCTTTCGGGGGTGCAGCAAAGGATTGGGAGCATCGGCTAGCAAAAGGCCGACCTGGCGCTTTCACAGCTTTTGCCGGCAGGATACGACGTGGGGTTCATAGACCCATGCTTCGTCTCAGTAAGCCTACTTGTCCTCACGCGCAAGCAGACAAGAAAGAATCTCACCAATTGCGGAAGCTCTTCCTCATGTCTGACTTATCCCCAGACCCTAACATTGACATCTAAAGCCCTGCAGGCTTTTCTTCAAGGGTTCCCTGTACGGGTATTCTCATGGTTCCTGAAAGGCTGTGTGCCCAGACCCCCGGGAGGATCCAAAAAGTAGATCCCTTAATGGGGGGTTCGTATAAAGTACCCTTAGTATAAATCCCCAAATTAGGGGATCTACTTTCTAGATCCTCTAAAGGGGGTCTGGGTAAGGATTACTTCACGCTGCTGATCCGATGATGTACAAACCCAGGAGCGGCTGTCGACCGCCAGTTTGTTGAAAATGCTCCGGAACCTGGCATTTAGGATTTGGTGGTATGGGTGTAGGGGGCGTTTAGGGGTTTAGGGTTTCGAGGTTTAGGGTATGGGGGTTAAGGTTTAGGGCATGCTTGTTGCAGTTGAGGGTGTTCTAGGGTTTATGTTTTGGGGGTGTTGAAGCGAGTGTCTTAGCCCTAGGATTAGCTTAGTCCTATTTAGGGGTTCTTACATGAACGATCCTACCATTTGGGGTCCTGCATGAATTACGGCAGCTAGGGATCGTCTTTAACTCGCTGGTATCTTTGCCGGGGATCCTTACATTGAGTTTAAAGAGATATGTAACGTCGGCGCCCGGTTAGCAGACTCCCCTCTCCCTCCGTTAAAAATTGAGTGCTAAAAGCAGAACTTTGGTGTGCCTTGGTGCTGCTATTGCGATTATTCTTCTTCTTCTTCTTCTTTATATTCTTCTTCTTTTTCTTGCCATTACGGCGTTATTCATGCCGCTCACGCCTCGGACACCCGACTTGCATTCAAATGTTCAAAGCCTAGGCAGACTCCGACCGTGAGGGGGGTGCGACTCCACAAAGCGCTTTCTGATGTCACTTTAAAGACTAAACCTGAATTCCATGCTATGACAGATCATAGGGCTTTGGGGCCCATTCTACTATACTTATCATAAGGACCCCACCCCCCCCTCCAAAAAAAAAACATAGTAGTACTAGCAATTATTTAGGCCCCTACAGTCGCTGCCAGCTCCCTGGGGCAGTTCGGGGGCCCGGCCCCATGATCTCCTCTTGTTGGAAGTTCATCTTCTGGATAGAGACCTCCTCCTTCGGTCATATGGGGGTTTCCGAAAATAGGGGTACCTTATTTGGGGCTCCGTATAATAAGGATCCTACTACGTAGGGTACTAGATTAGGGTCCCCTATGGTCCCCTATTTTCGGAAACCTCCTCCTTCGCTGATGGATAGTTGGGGCTCGGGGGGGTTCTAGGATAGGAGCAGCATTTTGGGATACTCTTCTGGGCCCTGTAGAAGCTCGACTGTAGACAAGCCCGGCAACAATCTCCATATGTTGCTGCACGGTTGGGTTGGGTGGGGACTGCAGTGCAGGTCCAGGCAAACCCGGAAAGACGTCTCTCGACATGTGATCGTAAACACTACAGCGGCTTGGAAACACGATGATGATACCCTACGTGCACACCGCCAAACAAGATATCAGGCATCTCGTGCAAGATCTTTGAGGTCTGGCCGAATGATGAGTCAAACCTGTCGTAACCATGACCACCGCCTCCGGCTGTCCAGAATCTACAATGTTGTGCAAGTCGTGCATCATCACGACATGCCTGCCCCATGCTGCCTCCAGCATTCTAGCGTTCGTCCGTCCTCAACCCTGAGAGCGCCAACCCCAGTCGGGAACTTTCAAAGCGCCTTCGTGAAGAACCTCGAAGCCAAGAGCCCCCCTCCCTTCAATCTCCCCTTGCCTGCTGCAGCAGCGCCGATGCGGTTTGACCCAAACAAATGCGCATGAGGTGGAGGAACTCCTTTCACAAGGATGCTCCGGGCTTGGTACATTTGGAGGCCAGAACCCCGACCACAGCTGCGTTTAAGGCCAGAGAGTGTTCCGCACTGCAAAAACCAACCCAACTGATGGCCTGGACAAGGAATCGTGTTGCTACTCTGCTCCCGGACCCTTTGCTCAACACGCCTATGGACAAGCCTTGATGCAGGGGGTTTCGAGTGCCAGAGCCCCAAAATACTCCACCTCAAAACCGAGTCCTAGCACGCAAACCCATCCCTGCCGACAGCCTTGGCAGAAACCCAGCAACCCAAACCCTACCCTTTTACACAGGCTTGATCGGAGCTCGCTCGAAACTTCGAAGCTATATACACCCTAAAGCCCTGCCCAAAACCCAAAAAACCTGAAGCCTTAACACCCCGATATGGGGGTTTCCAAAAAAAACGGTGACCCTAACATAGCACCCTAAACAGTAGGATCTTTATTATAAGGACCCCAAAATAGGGAACCCCCCTAATTTTCGGAAACCTCCGGTCTCTGCAAAAGCTCCAAAACGGCCTCGAAATCGAGGCTCTCTGCTTTGGTCGTGTGGCTGGCCTTCGGCTTGAAGGGTTCAAGGGCTCGTGGTGAAGGCATCGCACGGCTCTACTGTGATTTAGAAGCCCTGATAGTCAGAAAAAGTAGGGCCGGGTAGGGGGGACGAACATGAAACAAAGTAATCCCCTAGTAGGGCCCCCCAAAAGGTATGTTATGCCGTCGTAAGCTCCACAAGGACAAAGCCCGCATTGCAGGGTAACTCCGAAGAACAGTTGAAAACAGCTTGTCTTCACGGATGAAAAATTGGCCCCGTACTGTGGCATTCATTGGCCGAAAGCGCCAGGCATGTTCAACACAGCCCCCAGACGGAGCCTTGAGAGCTTCCTTGTATCAGAGCATTTAGGGTGTTGGATCAGGGTTCCCCCTCCCCAAATATATATATATATATATATATATATGTATACACACACACAAAACACAGTTATAGTCAACTGTTCTCCGAAATCCGGTTCTGATTGCAGCATCGGATATCTATGAGTCTACACTGGCTCAGATAACCATGCGCCCAGGGGTTTCTATTGCCGAGAGTATATTCTTTTGCTTCAGGAGGTTGTGCATAGGAAGCAAAACAAGTTTGGAGTCTTTCTTTTTGCAACTGGCCTGCTGCGACTCCGCCAGCACAATCACTTAGTGAGTAAGCGACTCGTGCGCTCAGGCCAAGCATCCGGAACGATCTCACATGTGACTACGATTTGCAGAAGTTTCAAAAATAGCTTTCTTGAAAGCCTAAACCTGTAGATGCAGTTACAGTCGAGGCGTCGTCAATATCGTCGTCTGAAGGCCCGCGGCACAAACTACGTGTAGAAGCTCGAAAACTTCACAATTCCGAACAGCCGAAGCAATGGTCGCAGGGAGCGCGCCTGTGCAATGGCCTCCTGGGCCCTTTGCCGCTGCTCCCGGTCCGTCTCGGAGCCTGAAGCTACCGGAGGAGTGCTGGGAAGCCACAAATTAGCATTCAGGTCCTTGAGATCGAAAATGTATTACTCATTACCTCGTCTCACGTCTCCCGCTGTTGAGTGCGCTTGAACACGAGGTTCTTGGAAGCGGGGCTGGTGCAAGTGCCATCGTCAGATGTTGCACAGTCTAGGGGTTCTTCCCAGAGGAAAAAGGACCAGAAAGTTGTTGATTTAAGAGGCCACCCCACAGATGCGAGTAGCTACGGAACTGCCCTCTTGAGTTGTCCGGCGATGCGACCTTCCGCCTTCCGAACATAAGACATGCCGGCACAAGTCATTTAATCTGGGTGAGGTAGGACTGTGAGGCTCTAGCTAGCCGTGCACCATGGAGAATGCAAGTGTTGCCCCCCCCCCTGCATATGCGGCACGTCCAGAAAACCCTCAATTAAGTGTTCAACTGCTTGCTCACTACGAATGTGCAAAACGGCCATAGCTGCCATGGTGACTGAGCTGCACCAACCAAATGCTAGCTAGGCATATGCGTGAGATCAAGTGACGGACGATGGGATGCTTCAAGCTAAGCCGATGCCTTCGAACAACTCCTTCAGCAGCTTGCCGATCTGTTTTGCGCCCTTGGCGGTGAATCTCGATTTCGTCAACAACTCTGTCCAGATCTCAAACACCGGAACCATGCCATATGCACGAACGCTGAGCCATGCCAGAATTTAACTGCGCAACACAGACACAATGTAAGCTGGCAGCACTCTACAGCCCCAGAAAGGCCTGCCGTCTAAACCATACACAAGCCTCTGAGCAAACCTGCCCGCTACTCTGGCAAGCCCTTGAAATCTGCCTCGACGTGAAATTCCTGTAACCATGACCTCGCCTAAAAAAGGACAAAAGTCCCAAACCTTCCCCCCCCCCCCCCCCCCACACCCCCAAGAGGCCGAAAAGACAGAACGGGACAGCTCCCTAAACCCTAAAATCGGAAAAAGCCGCGCTCAGCTTCGGGCCCGAACTTTACCTGTCAACCTGCCGGCGCTTGTGTTGGTTTTTGGGGTTTGGGTTTCGGTTTACGCTCTCGCAACTCGGGCAATCCAGAACTTGGGTTTCGGTTTAGGGTTTAAGTACTGATGTTTGACGCCCGAGGGAGTCTGCCCCGGAAGAAGACGCTGAGGAAGCTCTGGAGATTGCAAGTCCAGGAAGCACAGCGCCAGCTTGATATGACTTATAGATTTCTTCGTCTCCGACTACCTCTGCGACAAACTCAATTTTACATCAGGTTCCTTTCGCTCCAGGGCTGCGGCCGGTCTCCCCGTCAGATCCACTACAAAGCGATTTCACCACCAGGGATGACATGTTCTTGTTACTTGTTCTGGCAGAGCATGCTCTCATACGGGTTGTGGAATCTGGGTCCGTCTCTGCGGCCATGAACCGGTCAAGTGCGTTGGCTGCATCCACCTGGTCACATATGCTAGAAATTCCCGAAAGCAGGGGGCTGCTCGTTCTGTCCGTTGACGGAGGGGAATTATGCCACAATTCTTTCGATCCGAAGCAGAAGCGGTTGCACTCGCTGCGCACTCGGCCGGCGGGCGTGGCTTCAATACTTCATGCGGCATCATGGCACCCGACTGTTTCTACCCTTACCAATACTTCTTTTGTGGCATGCCATAGTAATTATCCGAAGGCCAGCAAAAAAAGAGCTTCGGGGTGGGTCTTTGCGACTCGATGCCGCCAGACCCGCAATCTCAAGTCCCACCTCCCAAGCGATCTCTTCGGTTCCGTGGCCTCCCTTCGAAACCTGAACCTGGCGTTCCCCTCCCAGGTCCTAAAGCTCCAGGCTTTCTTGGACTTGTCTGCGAGATCTCATGACAAAACTTGACTGGGGCCCAAAACGGTGAGGGACAGATCCTGGCCGCTGCTCACTTCCAACAAAGATCCGATGCATGCTTCGGCGGGTAAATCGTGCGGGCCTCTCCGCAAAGCCGAAGAAGGTCTCTCGGAGGGGCTCCAGCTCGTGGTCAAGGAAACCTGAGCCCAGCAAAGAAGAAAACCTCCCAGTCGCAACATGAATAGGAAAACCGTACGACAAGGCTTTTTGTTGCGAACGACCCTTCTCCACTCGCCGGTAGTCCCACGAAAGAAAAGAGGCGTCCCGCTGGGCGTTTAGATCCACTGCTTTGACAAGCTCGCAGACAGAACATCCTCAAACAACACCAAGAGGCCATGAAGACCAAACCCGAAACCGTATTCATCCCACAGCCAGGGTTCATCGTGTGGGACGGAGTGGTTGAGGTGTCTTTTGGAGGTCTCTACTCTCTACCCACCGGAGGGAAGGGATGCGAGTCCCCCCTCAGACCCAGGTGTCAACTCTTCCGCTCCTGGTGCCCTCACCACAACCGGTGCCGAAAGAGACACATCGCAGCTCCAACACACCTGCAACAACACAACCCGACCTGACCCCGCCGCAACGAATTCACTTCATGGTTGAGATTCCGGCTACCGCCGAGAGATTCCGGGTCTCAAGCCTATACTTTTGCTTCATGGATCAAATTCCGGCGACCGCCGATTCTGCAGACATCGCGGAACTTGTTTCCGGTGAGTATCTGGCTTCAGGACTCGAGAGGGCACAGTGCATCGCAAGACCCTGGCTTGCCAAACCCGTGAAGCTGGACCTGCAACACCCTCAGCCGGTCGTTATGGGGGCAAGATACTCCAGCTTCGACTTCGGTGTGGTTGGAGTGTTTCATTGTTTTGCCTCGGCTTCTTGACGCCAGGAGTTCAGATTCCGGATTCAATCGAAGGGTTTTGTTACGACGTCCCGCTGGCTGTCTGCAAGAGGCAGGAAACTGCCTAGGGAGCCGAGCCTCACATCCCTGCTTAGCTCATACGCTCTTTCAGCAAGCATAGGAGGAACCATGACACAAACCTACTTACACCAAAACGTATGTAAGGGCACAGAGTGTGCATAATGTGTATATATATATATATATATATATATATACACATGTATGTATGTACGTATGTGTGTGAATATGATTATATATATATATATATATATATATATATATAGACATATGTGTGTGCGAATACATACATGCATACATACATATATACATAATGGCATGCATACATGCGGGCACGCACACATACATGCATACAGAAAACACATACATGCATGCATGCATACATACATACATGCTACGTACAGAATACCTATAAACATATATATATATATATATAGATATGATATGTATCCTGTGTTTGGAACAATCTACGCTGACTTCGAGTGCTTGCAGCATGCTTGTCAGGCTCAGCCCGCGGCCGAAATTTTGGCGGATCGTGTTGCGGATCTGTGCTAGTGGTGTTTTGGCTTATGCAGCGTAAAACTATACAAGTCTAGGGAGCATCCCATCTTGGTGTGGAGTTGAGGGCTTGCACGCATCGGCTTGCATTTCGAAGACTCTCCTCGCTGCATTCATGCATGTCATGTCGTCATCTCAAACCGTTGACGGAATCCAAGGCTGCAAGTTGCCAGGTGGTCTCTCTGTTCACTTGAGCTCTTGTCACCAGGCTCCTGAAACCCCTGATGTTTCTGCATCAATGGTTTGGGGGACTATAGTTTCGAGCCTCGGCACTGCGTCTACTATCGGAGCCTCTATAATTAGAACAGGTTTTGGGGCCCATAAAACCCCACTATACTATACGTATAGGTAATTTTTTAGGCCCCTATATGAGATACCCCTCGACCCCTGCAGCCCCTGTGGGTAAGTTACGCTTGCAGCCCACAGGCTGCTTGGCTTCATGCAGCCTTAAATCAAACGGTTTCGACTCACCCTCGCTCAGGGCTGGCATGGCTAAGGCGACCGGCTGTCGTGAAGCATAGCCTTGAAGCCGTATGTATGTCCATTTCTACGGACTGAGCCTCCGAACCAACTCACTAACCCAATTAAAGAAACTTGGATCGCTTGCGCTGTGAGACACAGCGGCCAGATGTTTTTGCGCCGCAACATTCGCAACGTTGCTGCTTGACAAGCCTTCGAGCGCTACAGCGAGCCCCTAGGTTCAATAGGGACCGTGCTGTGGATTTCTAGCATTTCCAACTCAAGACTCTCCGTGCAAGGCACTGGGACAGAGGTCCTATGCCCTGTTGCTGAAAGGCTGCACGCACTGGCCAGACAGCCCTTGACGTGCTCAAGTCTGACTCTACAGCTCCTGATCCCCGAAACCCCAAACCCCTACCCCCACCACACCCACAAAAAAAGGTTCTCAGGGACCGGCCCGACGTCGATGTTGCCGGAGCGCACGAAGCACACCCCAGCGATCCTGGCGCTGCGAAACCACTATTGCAGCTCTCCTGGTAGTGCCCATATGTTCATACTATATAACTATTGAATAAATGCATGACCCCGTTATAGTTATTAAGCACCTCTAGCAGGCCACGTCTGCTGGGGTCTGCGTTGGGCTTGCTGATGTTCTGAAACTCCCATGTAAGCCAGAAGACGAAGCCATTGGCGACAGGTGATGTTAGTGCTATGCTCCGGCTTTTAGCATGGACTGCATAGACGGCACCCATGGACAGCCTTCCTGAGTTTGGTGGGAGTTAAGACGACACAGACATCACCCTCTAACCTTGCGGGAACGTCCTCCATGCCCATCGCCCCCTCCCCAACAAAAACGTCATGCCACCAAAGACAAGTAACAGTAGTAACACCCACGTCCTCTCCTCTGCCTATTGGAGCCGCGCACTCTCGTCTGAAAGCGTCCCTTGTCTTCGTTATCGGCACATCCCCCACACTGAAGCATGCCTCAAGTCCACCTGAGACCTTTTGCGTTCCGGGTTTAGGGCCTTCGATTCACGGACCGAGGCGTCAGTTCCCAGGGCCTTACCAATCAGCCACCCAAAAACTCGCATCCCCAAATCCCCAAACCCATTCGGCTTTCTGGGCCTTGGCGAACTGGCCTTGGGTGAAGTCCCCCTCGAGGTCGGCTAGCATTGCCCTTGAGGATATGATCTGTTAAGGTATGATGTGATATGGTCTGGCCTGCTGTGATGTGATCTGACCTGATACGATCTGATATGAAGTTTTAAGACATAGCTGATCTCATCTGACCTGGTCTGATAACTATATACATAACCCTACCTCTCTCTTTCTCCCTATATATATATATACTCGCTTTCTCGCTTTCTCGCTTTCTGGGCAATGAGTTCTAGTCGAACGCAGCCGTGACGTGCACTAATTTAAAAGGTGAGACAGGCAAAAAGGTCGTCTGGGATGGCGACATTGGAAGTGAGAGTGAGTTCACCACTGTGGTAGCGGAAGGGCGAGGATCGCACAACAGCATCAACAGCAGGACAGACAATCCGAGGCAAGAGCAGAGCAGCAGGCAGTCCCTGACCCCAGAGGAAAATGGTCCCTCGGACAAGGTCTGAGAACAATCTCAACTGTTGCAAAGGCCCAGCAATGTCGCCATAGTGACGAAGTGGCCGCGGCGTGGATAGGGAACTCAGGAGGCCCTGGCAGGAAAGCACAGTGATTCCCTGACGAAATTCCTCAATCCTTCGACCAAATCGCAGAAGGTCTCCGTCTTGAAAGCATGCGGTGTGCCGCAGGACTCGGGTAAAAAGCCCAGCTGCCCGGACAGGGGTATCAGGGAAGATGCCAATCCCACACGCATCAAAAGTGCAAGCAGACGGGAGACAAAAGTCTTGGAAGTCGAGCCAAGGAAGCTTCAACGCAGCCTGCTGGAAGGTGGCGGTTGAAGCTTGAGGCACGGAAGTGTCGTCGCAAAGCCACTGCGCAAAATCAACGGCAGTGACAAAGCGGGCGACAGAGGAGTGCCAAGACGACCATTGGACACTCACATCCTCATCGGCAGCAAGGAGATCACTCAACTCGCATTGCCACTTCTCGGCAGTGGCACGAAGCCGGGACTGCTGAAGGCAACAAACACAGTAGCAGGCCTTGTACTTCCTAACAAGGTCAGGAAGGTCAGCAGTGGCTAGTTCACCTTCGATAAAGAGGTCCTCAAGCCGGTCTAGAACCTCCTTGGAGGGCGCTTCCCACTCTTCCTTACCGACAGTGAAGTTCCAGACACGGCCAGGGCCATAGGCCTGCGCAGATGGTTGAAGCTGGCTCCGCCCATTGTCAAACTTGCGGCTGCCAGTACCGGGTTCTGGGTCGTGATGGACCCCAGAGTTGCGCAGAGCCCAGCGACAAGAGGTCGTGTAGTCAAGGTGCTGGCAAAGTCTGGCATTGCAGGCGTAGTTCTTGAGACAAACGGGACATTGGGACCCAGTGACTAGAGAACGAGTGGGCTTGCAGCGACCATGTCGCTTGAAAGCATGGTGTGACCACTCCCGCAGCCCAGGAAAAACACAGCTGCAAAGCCCACATACCTCAGTGCTGTTGGTGTCGCTGCGTAAGTCAGACGGGACAACTGCGCCATGTTCAACAAGGGCCCTGTAGGTCATGCCATGGTACTGTTGGACCTCAGCTTCCCAAGCTTCAAGAAGCAGCGCAGTCCGCCGGCCGTTGGTAACGAGACGTTTCCAGCTTGGTGGCCGCAAGCGGATGAAGGCAACATCCCAATCAGCGATCTCAAGAGCAGGGGCGGCTCGGAGATCGAGCTTGTCCCGTAACCACTCTAGTGACTCCTGGACATGGAGGATCCAGTGTTTCTCAAACCTGAGAATGGCCCAGAGGTCAGGACTAGCCCTTACAGCTACTAACCCGAAGTAGCGCAACCTCTCGACATGGAATGCTGAGTCAGCACTCAGTACCCTGGCATTCGAAAGGACAAAGAGGGCACTAAGGTGGCAAGCCTGGTCAAAAGAGTACCTCGGGCGGAGCATATTCCGTGCCATTGCAACTAAAGTGGACTGGATCTTTTGGATATCACAGGAAGTAACCCGTGGCCATGCCCCGATCCCGAAGAAAAGGGTCGATTCAACTAGGGACCCAAACAACACAGCTTTGTCTCGAGCCCCAACAGTTGGCGCTCCAAAGACTTGTCTTTTGTGCTTTCTGAAAGCATGCCAGGCAGCACCAGTGCGTGCCCTGATCTCATAGGCAAGGCTGCCTGTGACATGCAGGATGCCCCCGAGATGTCGATAAGAGGAAACAAGGCGCAGCCTGGCCCCAGGCCAGATCGACTCTGACAGGTCGAGCGTGGGTTCTTTGCAATTGAAAACTGCAAGACGGACTCGTTTGGAGCCAGCACCAACAAGATGGGCTATAGCCTCTGTCTTTCCAGCTCGAAGATTCGGAAGAAGGAGGGCCTGAATGCAGGAGTCAATGGTGACTGTGGCTGCAGTGCGAAGGGCGTGGATCAGACGGTCAGGGCCGTCGGCCCAAAGCAACACGGCGAGGTCGTCCATCCAAGTGACGTCAAGAGGCGAGATCGTCTCAGTGCTGTGGCTGGTGTCATCAAATCCTCGTAGAAACCAGTCAGGGTTCCAAGGAAGATCAACTCTCAAACCAGCCTGTCTGAGTTTATCCCTGATGACCTTGGAAACCTCAGCAAATAAAAAGGTGAAGAGCAGATCCGCCAAATTATCGCCAGGGCGTGTGCCACTGTGTACTGCAGCTATTTTGGGGGAGCTACCGAAGGAGAACCAACTGTCAGCACTGGTCTCCCTGAGGATGCTGGCTGTCCAGTCAGAGGAACCGGCCTGTTGTAACAGGGATCGCTCAGTGACGAAGGCATGGAGGCGATCAACAGACGAAGGGTGGAGTCCTAGCTCCTTGACAACACTGGCAATGTGCATGTCGCTGAGATCGCCTCCGTGTATGAGAGGTCTCACAACACGATGGAATGCTTCGCGGAGGTCTAAGAAAAGCACAGCAAAGCACTTTTTTGCAGCACGTGCTGCTGTCTGGAAGGCTCTCACAGCCTGGGCTGCAACAACGACTGGCTGGCCCTGCCTGCCGCCAATTTGAAGCGGGGTCGTGGCGGAATCAAGGAAGGAGGAGCACTTGGAGCGTAGCGCGCCGTGGAAGGTTTTTCCAACAGCTGAGCTAACTAAAATAGCCCTGTAGCTATCACAGCTAGTTTGGCAACCCTTCTGCTTCCATATGGCGTGGAGAGTACCTCCCTTCCAATGCAGAGGTTCTTCAAGCCGGAAGCTGGCCTTGAACGCAATTTGGAAGACTACCCGGGACAAAGATGCCGTATGCAGGTGAAGCAAGTCGGCAGGAATGCCGTCGTTACCACACGCTCGGTGGCAGGGCGCCCGTCGCATGTGATGCTCTAAGTCGTATCGACTCGGTACCTCCTTGGGGTTAAGACAAAGAGCATCAAGGTCTAGAGCAGCTTGCCTGCTAAGACATGCTTCGACATGCTCAAGTGGGTCAACAGGGGCACCTGCTTCGACACCACTGAAATGACGAAGCCAACGTTCATCGGCAGCTGCACCGTCAGGGGCAAGAGTGCCATCCTCGAGTCGGATGGCTGGCAGTGCTGCAGTGCCCCGCTGTTGACGGCGCGGCGGGCCAATCAAAGGTCGAAGCTTTTGGACAGTATCCTTCGTAGAGCAAGCGGCGGCTTGTTCGGCTACCCCGTGAAGGTACTGTCTTCTGTCTGCCCCGATGGACTTCTTAAGGGCAGGCTGGAGAGAACGTAGGTCGGCAAGGTATGCTCTGACATGGGCAAGGGCAGTCAAAACACGGCCAAGTCCATGATGGCTGGGGGCCCAAATTCGACAATGTCGCCAGCAATGGAAGGCATGACGGACATCAAAGGTGCGGAGAAAGAGGCTGTGCCTTCGAATTTGTTTCCGCAACCAGACTCTGGTCTGCCGAAGCCCCCAGGTCGTGTCACTAAAGAAAGTGCGCTTCCGGACGACCCTCGGCCGAGGGAAGGCCCTTGCAAGTGCAGCTGAAAGGTATGACGCAACGGTGTCATAATGCGTGTGGGCATCGACACTCCATGGGACCTCAGGAAGATTCCGGCAGATGGAATCGATGGTGCTGCGCGCTTCGGGATTGGCAAGCCTAGCTACATCAATCCGGGGAGTGCGGGTCTTACGTTTGCCAACAGTCGAGAACCTGGCCTGAGCCTTTACAAGGACCCCATAATGGTCAACGCCCTTTTGACCAAAGTCGATCTGACAGACAACTTGCGATTGTCCCTGGCCGCAGCTCCAACCAACTGGGATGACTACAAAATCAATTCGGGACGCAGCGCCGGAGCCAGGAGCAAGCCATGTCACAGACTCGCCGTGATGGCAGGCTTCAAAGGTTGAAGGGACCCACAAGTCATGGTCCCGTAGGATGGCATACAGGGGTTCCGGAGGTTCTGGCCCAGTTTCCCAGACGAGAGTGCCGATGCGACCGGAGACACTGCTGGGTAACCGCGCATTGAAGTCACCTAACAGCACAACAGGATCACGCATTGCAAGTCGGTTGAGACAAGCCCGAAAGTCTTTCCACCATGACTCTCTCTGCGGGTCAGCAGACGTTGGAGCATGGAGTACGACTATGACAAATCGGAGTGTCTCCCTCGTGACCCGAGCAAAGAGGGTACGGGGGCACCAATGGAGAAGGCGAACATCAGCAGGCTCAAAGAGAATTGGGGAGTCTCCAACCCAGGCGAAAGGGACACTCCGCGATAGCCACAACTCGACACCGTGTCCCCCTTGTGCGTCACAGGGGGAAAGGTAGCGAAGGTGGGTAGAGGAAGTGATTGTTTCAGCCTTCTTGGCCCGCGTCTCCTGCAGTCCAGCTATACCAATGCCGAGCCATTCGAGTTGTTCCCGTACATAGGGTACCCTACCGACAAGGCCAGCATCCCTGTCTTCCTGAAGGGTTTGTACGTTGACGGACAATAGGCAAGGCGTAAGCCAGACCTCCTGTCGGGGCGGCAAGGCACCCCCATCGCCGGAAGCAGGATCCTTTGTTCCAAAGGCTGAAAGGTGGAGCTGATGAGAAGCGGGAGGCAGACAACGCTCACTATCAACAAGTGCAGAGTGGCTCCAGGTCGGCCAACTGCTTGGTCGCTGCACAGAGTCAACGAGCAGCCACATCCATTGTATATCACCGGTAGCAACCCAATCAGCTAGGCGCGCCTGGACTCGTGGTATAGGAGTGGGCTCAACTCCTTTGGTTTTCGCCAGGACATCTACAAGTTCATTGTACGGGTCCCCCTCATGAGCGCGAACATGAGTGAAGGATGCATGCCGCATGCGATTGGCTGATTCAGCGACAAGAGCAATGGCTCTACAGGCCTGGCCTAAAAGCGCAGACGGCGCAGATCCAAAGGAACCGTCACATTGGCCCTTGGCAACAAGGCAGTCTGAGCGGATGAGGCAGTCAGTAGTGTCATGGAGCTGCAGCGACCAAACGATGGCCCAAAAAAGCGCAGTACGCTCGCCGTTGAGGGCTCCATGGTCCTCAGCTCCAACGAACAGATCAGCACCTGGCAAGGCAACCTCACCTTTGGCAAAACCAAGGAAAGTGCGCCCATGTTGCCAACAGGCAAGAACAGCAAACGCCCAATAACTTTTGTGGCCATCATAGGACCCATCGGTGTAGATTTCTACGAGTGGAGGGGGCCCAAACCCTGGAGCCTCTTGCAAGTGCAGATCAAAGGCTTGTCTAGTCGCTGGGTGAAGACGTGCAGCGGCTGGAAGGGGTGTCGTAAGATGCCAGTGGTTCTGGAATGGAGAAAGCACCTCATCAAGGGTCCGTCCAACTGGCATGGAGACTGCAGACACGTCAATTTGTCGACAAGCAGGAAGAGCAGCAGCAAGGCACAAGGACCGGTCAGGTGAGGGAGAAATGCCGGCAACAGGATCGGGTGTCCTCTTGGGACGCCCAACAGCCTGGTGCTCAAGCAGAGCCTCAATGGTGGTCCAGGCAAGAAATAAAGGGTAGTCATCACTGTCAGCTCTGCTGCACTCAAGCAAGGTGCGAAGGGGATGCTCATCTAGAGCTTCTCCAACCGAGACGTCGAGCAAGGGCCTATCCCAGTCGTCAACAGCGACGTACCCAGAGGCTCTCCGTGGAGCAAAAGCAAGACCACGGCATGGTGTAGGCACAGGTCTCGCAACAGGTGGCCCAGTAAGGCCAGGGGAATGGACATCCCAGGAGAAAGCAGGTTTCTCTCCGCTGCGAATTTGGACAGCCGCAACGCCATGAAAATGCAAAAAGGCATGAAGGCAAGCGAGAGTGCACAGCAGTGGCAGACGGCACAAGATCCACAGACAGAACCAAACTAGGGCACTCCAGGCAGCAAAGATCAAAAGGAGCGCGCTTAGGGGGCCAGCCGCATCATCAGAGGTGTCCCCGGGTGGCCCTCTGAGAAGGGCTTGAGGTACAATAACCCGGTTCCACTTGACGGAAGAAAGGCATCCCCTCTTACGGGTCCTTAGCAAAGTGAGGCTGTTGGGGCCAAGTGCTCCATGACAAAGGGGTGGTCTGTCGGCATCTTGGGGAGCAGGTATTGGGCCACAAGGCTGTCTGCGGGTGCCGCCTGTGCCGGCGTCATGCCCAACGGATGGTCCGACTGACGCAGCAGGCGTCGAGAAGTCAGTGCTATCCCCATCGTCAACCCGGGAGCTGGTATCATCGCCATCCCCGTGGGGATGTTCCCCAGAGGGCCCAGACGAGTCATCAGCAGGCATTGCTGGACCGAGGAGTGTCGTAGGCAGGTACGTCAAGACAATGACAGTGAGCTCTCCGACAACTAGATCAGCAGTGACAGGGTGTACTGTGCCATCAGGAGCGAAGTAACAGAGCGTATGGCCAAGAGGGCAACGCGCTGAAAACTGCTCGTGAAAGCGCGCACTGGTCACAATCCCATTGGGTAGATGCCAATATGTGATTCGCTGAAGTAAGGGCCTGGCATCAACAAAGCAAGTGACTGGTGCAGCCTCAACAATGTGATCCCGGGAAGCTGTGTCAAAGGCTGCAATGATATGCTCGTAAACGACTCCATGCTGAGCAAATGCCGGCAAAATGGGTTCAGGAGATCTGACACAGAGAGCATGGGGGGGAATCCCGGAAGCTTCGGCAAGATCCCTGTGCAGACCAAAGTGTCGTCCCCGGCTGATAGGGAAGGGAAAGGGAGCTCGCTCTGCTAAGACCCAAGCTGCGTCAATTGAGGGCCCGGGATGTTCCCGTGAAGACTCCCAGCAATCTGGAGATCGAAGCATCGAGGCAAGAGTGGTGGTAGTGAAATGCGGGTGGCCAGGATCAACAAAGATCACTGCATCACCATGGCTGACTTCAATGACAAGCCCATCTGGGAGAGGCCAAGGAACATCCCGCACGTAGATTTCAGTTGCAGCGGTATGTGCGAGGCCTGCAGCGATGAGTAGGCCATGTCGATCGACAAGACTAGGAATTTGTACGGCGTGTGCCCGGCCTCCAACTCGGGCACAATCGAGAACAACCACAGCTCCCTCCGGCAACCAGAGCGGCATAAGGAGTAGGAGAGCAGCTCCTTCAACGGACTGCGGGTGAACAGCGAAGACCCTGGGAAGATAGCTGCGAACAGCCGGATCTCTAGCGGCACTGACTCGTTGAAGGGTGGTTGATACATCAATTCCAACAGGGAGCCGTACCCGAACTTCTTCAGGCTCATAGTGTTGGCCGAGAAGATAAAAGACGCCATCAAGATAATCGGAGGCAGCTGCAGTAGCAAGATCAGGATGGCTACTGATGGCCTCGGAAGACCCTTGGGCTGGGGTCTCTGGTGCTGAGGAGCTCGGCGCATTGGCTCTAGCAGATACGCCCGAGGGTGCAGGGTGTGCACGGGCAGAGGAATAGCTGTGAGCTGCAGGACTGACATCCGAAGCCTCAGGCAGTTCAGCAGGCCGGGTCCGTACAGGAACATACTCAGCAACAAAAGTGTATCCTGCATGTACAGCAGCGAAGCGCCGTGAGCTAGGATGCCCACACAGAACAGGTCTCCAACCTGATGGTGCTTGCCGTCCAAGATCATCGATCACTTGCCAAGCATCAAGTCTGCCTGTGGCAGCTAGGAGGGAGAACCAACCATTGAGCTGCGGCCTACTATCAACAAGAACACAGACGGCTTCAAGATTATCGGCTGTGGTTTCAACTACGCCAATGATGGCCCGAACCGGCCGACCCCCTATGACTGCATCATTGACACGCGGATTGGCCGGGCAAAGTCGAAAGCTTTGAATTGGGAGGCCAAGGCAGGCAGCAATCTGTTGCTTGTACCGTGTAGGGCAAGAAACGTCTGTTTCATGGTAAATCACCTGTCCCTCATGGACCAGACCATATGCTGCGATAGGCTGCGGGGGCAGAACAAAAGGCTCAGTGTGCCACCAGGCCGGTGTGTGGAGGCAGTATGCAAGAGTCGGCATCTGTGCAAAACGGGCTCCAGCTGGCACTATCCGGACAGTGTCTCCAGTAGCAAAGTGGTGCTCCGCACCTTCAGGAAAAGGAATGCCGTCTGTGCCGACATACACATCGAAGTCGTCATTGCAGGGAAGGCCAACAGAATGCAAAAGTGAGAATCGATCGGCATAATTCCGGTCACATAGTGCAAACAGCCGCCCATCGATACTTCGAGTGTCGACAAGGACAGTGGGTGGCTGGGGCCCCCACCCCGGTTCAGCAACGAAAACACCTATCCCTTCAACAGGCTGCGGGTTTGCGGCGCATAGGACAGGGAAGCGTCGCCGATCACTATCGGAGCGAGCAGCCCGGACAGCAGCAAGGGCTTCGGGAGGCACAGCAGGCAATGCGAGCTGTAATGCCGTCTGGAACAGGGTGTAACCTGGAGTCGCAACGATGAAGTAGAGATTCAACTCCTGTTCTGCGGCTGCTGCTTCACCCTGCTGACTCCCGGCGGCACTATCGTGGTGTAGCCGGTGGTCATCAGGGGCTGAGTAGGTCCATCCCGGGTCAGCAACTTCATCGCTTCCGGGGGTCAGTGCATGTTCCTGCCACTGTGAGACAGTGTAGGACGTGGCATCCTCGAGGAGCTTATATGCTATACCCTGAAACCCGTAAGACAGGTACTTACCAGGCGAAAAAGGGCCAAAAAAGGGGCCAACACTAGTCTCTAACCAGCCAGGGGCGAGAGCGATCGTGAGGGAGGTGTCAAAAACCCATGGGACCTTATCTATGTTGCTGAGGAAAGGAGGCACAACAGTATAGGCCCCGTCATCGGAAGGCTGATCAGGCCGTCTTGGGGATCGGCTTCTATCCCTCTGGTCTGCCCGGCTGGCTGGTGTTTCAGGGGTATCGTGCTCAACACTGGGATCTGTGGGATCGCTGGTGGCCTGCTCCTCTGAGTCCTCACCGTCAGCAATCGATCCTGGGTCAGAGGAGTCCTCGAGGTAGTCAAAAATGTACTGAACGACAAGTATCTCTGCTTGCCGGACATGCACAAAAGTGGTTTCACCTCGGAGCTCATGTCTGCCACCTTTGATGTTGACAGCAAGACCAGGCGGGAGATCAACAGAGTACCGCCGGCACAGGGCATCAAAGTCAAGCTCCCCTCCTGGGGCAAGCATCCAATCTATGTCCCGCAAAATGGGTCGGGCATCAATGAAAACAACGTGTCGGCCAGCTTGACCACGGAGGGCTTGATCACAGGCAACACGCGGAATGGCGATGCAAAGGGCCTTGCAGGTGTGCCCATAGTACTCAACATCCTCAATGCCAGGGTCAGACTGGTAGACGGCAACCTCTGAAGGGTTGAGGCCGAGGCTATCAGCAGCTCTTGTCCGGAAGGCATGGAGGGAAGTCGCAAGGTCGGGCTCAAAGGACACAAGCTGTGGTGCGGCAACTTGACAGACAAGCACAGCAGACCGAACGGGCCCTGGATACATCGGGCATGGTGATGCCCAGTTGCGATCTGTGGCAACAAGGTCGGCAAAGTCATAGAGAGGTCCTATTCCACTGCCGACTGGAGTGAAAGTGAGGAGACCCCCATTCTCAAGGTCAAGGTCCTGCTCGGGCGGGCAATGTCTTTCCCCACAGAAAATGCGCATACCATGCAAATCAGCAACCCGAACTGCAGCAAGGAGGGCAGCTCTAGTGGTGCGCGTAGGCGTGACAATGCTGAAGAGCCTGCCGTCGACCTGCCGTAGATCGACAAGCACATGACACTTGTCAGCAGCCCACTCGGGGAGCGAAAGAACACATGCGAACCTATTATCAGGCTGCGGGTGGGCAGGAAGTAGGGTGTCAAAATATAGGGCCTGATCCTCATTTCTAGCCTCCTGAACCTCATTAAGGGCATCGTCAACATCACAAGGGACACGGAGCACTAGGGGAAGGACCTCGGCCCTGTACCTAGGCGCAAAGACGAGAAAATGCCCATGCATGAAGGTCGGGGGAGGCGCTCCCTCAGGTCTTGGTCTGAAGTACTCTTGTTGTGGCACCTCAGTAGCTTCACTGTCGTACCGGTCGGGTACATGAATGTCTCGGCGGACATCAGCAGCACGCTGCCACGGAACCCCTTGAAAGCCTCCAGGTGCTCGGTATGGGTTTCGGGCCTCAACAATAGAGGCGACACAGCTGTCTGCATCGGTGGTGTCAGCTTCCCAGGCAGGGGAAATGGGAAGGAGCTCAACGGTCAGAACGCCTCCATTGGCAACGAGAAAAGTCGTGCCTATCCGGGGTAGGCCTCGCAGATGAACTTTATGACCACGAATGGGATTTAGTGCGAGAAACCTTTCGACCTCAGCTGCTTCGACTGCCTCATTTCCTGTGAAGTAGAAGGTGGGTGGGCGCCCCACAGGTCTGCAATCGAGGAAAAGGCAAGAGTCAGGCGGTCGGTCTGGCTGACCGGGCCGCGGCCTGACATCGGCAGCAACAATCCCACAGAGGAGGGACCCTTGGTGCACATAGGGCTGGAAGGCGTCTTTGTGTGGTCGGCACAAAGCGAGGTCAGCTGGTCTGCAGTGTAGCGCGCTGGCAGCGTGCGCAAAGAGTTCATCATTGTAGAGTCCTTGATGAAAGACTGGTCTAGCAGCGCGCTGTGTCAAAATGAGCCATTGATCTGACACATCCTCTGTCGTGATATGTCGTATGTCAGCAGTGAGGAACTGCTGGCTGGAGAGGCACTCTCGTGCTGACGGGTGCCAGTGTGGCTGGCCGTAAACAGAAACAAACCTGAAGGTGTCTCCCGTGACAACACGGACAGGGGCAGTAGAGCTTAGCGGCGCAGGCTTGGCAGTCTGGAAGACATCCCACGGGCCACAGATGTGTCTGTCGGCATGAACGACAATGTCAGAAAAGGCTGGGCGCCTATCGACAATGGCAGCGTAAGTTGGGCCACCGACAGGGGAAAAGTCAAACAGGATCTCAGCTGAGTCAGATTGACGAACCCACTTCGGCACAAGCAAAAGAGAAAGGTATCCCTCGTCAGGCTGCGGCTCAACAAACCTGATATCTGCTTCAAAGGGCAGTTTGGAAGGCCCAAGATTGCTGGTGACAGCCTGAAGAAGTTCGTCAGGCTGAATGGGGAAGGGGACCTGCACATGCACCGATCGAGTAGGGTACCCGGCAGCGAAAAGAACACACTGGACAGTGAGGCCTGAACGCGGTTGATCATGTTCTCCGCCATCTGGGACTTCAGGTTGCGAGGGTAGCGACTGGGAGAGGGTCACTTCATAAGAAGTAGTGGTGGTGGCAGGATCGGGCCAGAATTCACGAGCAAAGCTTGTGAGGTCGCTTGCTCCAGACTGCCCTCCAGGCATCGCACAAATGCACCTCGGCAAAGCAAGAAGGGGGAGAAGAAATCGGGGAAGTATCCCACCTGGCTTCCTCGGGGTATGCGACTGGCGCTTGCGAGGGCATTTGGTCCAATCTAGAACCGGGCGGTCCGGGACCGCGACAGCAAAGAAGGGCAGCAGAAAACAGGTCCCAAGAGGGGGACACACAGCATGGAAAAGCCTTCCAAGTGGCGAGGTCCTGTGTGCGAGCTTGCATCCCCCAATCCGGAGAAGAACAAGGAGGAGTAGGACGCTGAAATACAACCAAACAGATTGCAACTGTTGCTCAATCCAAGCAGTCAGTTGATCATCAGCAGTGCCCGAAGGCACTTGAGTGAAGGCCCTGTGTTGCACGGAACCGCAGCATTTGGCAATTACAGTGAAGCCACAGGGCAGGCCACTATCAAAATTCCGTGTGGGGTGGGTAAACCGAAAAAGGCGAGGCCTAAACCCTACACTAGAAGGCAGGGGGTCCTCGAAAAGGCCATCAATGTCTGCAATGTTGCTGGTGCGGAGCTGATCAAGGCTGGTGAGGCAGGTATCCCAGAGCCACCGATATACCTTTTGGGCGCACTCACCTGTTGATCAAACTCGCTCGACAAAACTGAAGGGGCCAAGCTGCCGGAAGGCCTCGTAGGGAACTTTGGACACCGCGGACGAAAGCCTGAGTGAAGACATACCTCGGAGGCAGGGTCACAATGGAAGTCGAAGGAGAGGAAGCCCCTGGAGGGGCAAGGGCCCTGCTCGGCAGATACACAAACCCAATGCATCTGCGAGTCAGGGCCACAGAAGAGCCAGTTCTCACAACAGGCCACAAGAAACCAATGTGCCATATTGTTCAGAAAGGCTGAAAGAGCTGAAATCCATCCCTGAGGCCAACAAGTGAAGAGGACACGGCAGCTGCAGTCTACGAGGTGAGACCGCAGAAGTCCAAGGACCTCACTCGCTACCATTCCAATGAGAGAGCATTGGTCGACGGAGTGCGGGAGAGAAAGCAGCCTCCCCAGTGAGGCTGCAGACTCAAGTGGCTCCGGCAACCTGCTGTCCCAGCGGCTTGGCAGCGATTGCGTCCCGGACTTCTGCCTACTCTGGCATCGTTCAGAAGAAGCTACTCCAGTCCAGCCAGGTGCTGTCCCAGTTTGTCTGCAGGTTTGTTGGCACGTCCAAGCTCGTCCTCGTCCTCGGCAATCACGGTAGCTCCAGGGCGGGTGGTAGCAGCACTTCCCCCTTCCTTCTCCGACGGGTGGATGCCAAAGGGTAACATTGCACGCTTCTGCATGATACGCTGTGCCAATGCCTCCTCCCCGAGACCATGTCCATCTGTCGAACTCTGTGCAGGCGGTCGTCCCGCTTCGTAGGGCCCTACCCGCGGGGACACCGAGGGCGTCCGCTTCAGGCGATCGAGTCCAGGAGAAGCAGTGAAAGGGCCCCCATCCGGGATCGGGCCCGTGGCATAGGAGGGCGGCATTTCTTGATCTCCCTTGGTGGACGTATCCGGAGCCCCACCAAGGTTCGATTCTGGGAGAGAACTGCCCCCAGGCACCAGACCCGGCGGGGGTACATAGTCCATGGCAGCAAGACGTTTTCCCCAATCTCGCACGTCTGATCCCAGGATCCTTGTCAAAGCTTCCGCGTCCGACTCCACAGCAGTAGCCGGCGGCTGCCTTGTGAGGCGCTCCCAGTCCTGATCCTCGCTGGGCATAGGGGCATCCGGGGCAGTCCCTGTGCTCAAGGCTGCAACATAAGCCTGTCTCAACGCCTCGGAGTTCTTGGCCTCCTGCTCTTTGGCCTCCGCCAAGTCCTCGTTGATCTTCATCATAGCTTTGTTGTATCGCTCTTTCTCCTGCTGAAAGGAGCGTTGCAACTCGGCCTCGTATCGCTGCCACTGAGCCTGTCGTTGCTGACGCAGTTGCGTCAGCTGCTGCACCCGGTTCTCCGTCTTTCTGGCCAAGTTGATCTGAGCCTGGAAAGCACCAACAAGTCCCCCAGCCTGGGACCCTGTCGCAGCTGCTTCCGTACTCGGAAGATCCTCCGTCTTGTCGGCCTTCCGGGTGTCGTACCGAGGGAAGCGCTCCTTGCCCTCGCCCTTGCCTTTCTTGCCTCCCTTCGCATCGTATTTGCGATGCGGAGACCACGCACCACGCCAGTAGGATTCTCGACCACCTTTTCGCCATCCTTGGTGGTCGTCCTTCTTGCCCATACGGCGTATGAGCTGTGCTCGATGGTTCGAGCCCGTCCCGTGATGGACGATGAGCTTCTGAACGGAAGCTGCACTTGTGTTGACTCCCTTTCGGAGTCGGCGCCTCACGCGAGAGCGCTGGGAGCGGAGATGGCGGTGCCAGGGAGGGCTGCTATTTGCCGTAGCAAATAGAAAGCGACACCACTGTTGGGTGTCTGGGGCGTTCAGCTATCCCACTCGGGGTGTTCTGAGCCCTATATATATATACACATACATACAAAAATACCCACATAATTGCAGGCAATACTACCACTTACTTGCAGAGCTCGGGGCCTTAAAGGGTTTGCATCAATGTTCCAAATCTGCTGGCCAGCAGATGGGGCTGGCAGCACGGGCTCACAAGGCTTTGGGGCCAAACAAGCCTAGCTTTTGTGATTAGGGCCGATGTTCTGGTTGCTTAAATTAATTACGACATCTCGACAGCCTTGTTGTAATGACTAACTTGTCTTCTGTAACTCCGCAAACAGGCTACAGCACAAGAACCGCCGAGACATCGTTTCGGGTACGTTGCAAGGATCGGCCGGCAGGATGGAGGCTTCACTGATCGGGTAAATGCAGCGCTGGTGGAGTCTGGTATGGAGCGGTTAAAAGATGTTTGACCCTCACTCAAGGAGCATCCCAACCGAGCTTGAGCTCGGGGCGGAGAAACCTCGTAGCCCAGTGCGTGGAAGATCCTGTGCAACCTCCCACGGGGGGCAAGTCGACATGAGGATTGTCGAGATACCTGAACACAATCTGCAATGCTTGTGAAATCACCGAGCCGCGCTCTGTCGCAAGTAATATACTACAGGGATGTCAGACATTACTAAACCTACTTCTGTATGACTGCAATACCCTCCATCTATTCAGGCCCCTAGTTCTAATGTATCCTTTATGCTGATAGTGTACTAGACCCCGAACCCCTTTTCTATCCGTTTCAGGCCGGTATACTAAGCTGAGTTGGGACCGGACTCCAAAGCTTCGCGGGCACGGCCTCGTCTGAAACTCACTGTTGGATACCTTCGCGCAAGGAGCTTTTAGGTTGCATGTTTTTATGTTTTTTTTTTTTTTTTTTTTTGGGGGGGGGGGGGGGGTGGGTGGGTGTTTTGGCACTCCTATGTACCTAGCAAGGACGAGCCCAAATTGCAGAGGGTTTACTTTTGTGTTTTGCAGGCTTCCGGGTTTAGAGTTTAGGGTTTTTGCAGGGTCTTCGAGTTTATAGAAAAAACCAATTGCACTAGGCTCTCTGGATCTACGGCCAGCGCATTGTTTCCCAAATCCCAAGAGCAACATACGCTCTGCTTGTCCATTGTATTGGTCAAGACTCATAAACATGATGCCTGTTACAACATGTAAGTATACAGTTGCATATATATATATATATACATGTATATACACATATTTATTGATATATTTACTTACTCGTATTCGCAATCGGCATATGATGACATGGCATACCGCAAGGGCTATTACGGTCAAGGCCATCAAGGACCTAGAAACCGAACATTGGACCCGTCCCTTCGCCGCCCCTCTTAAGCCCGAGAAAAGGCCAGCGGGATGATGTGGGTGCCGCGTTGATCAGTCACGTAACGTTGCATTCGATAGCGGTTTCCACGCGTCGTCGCGTGTATGCGAGGGTAGATTGTTTGCTGTGCCTCGTCTCTGGACTACCATCTTTGTTTCGTAGACTCGCCGCTAGGCCCACGTACGTCCGAACACCCGATGCCAACATCGCTGTCCCGAACATCCAGACTCAGCCACCCCGCTTCAACGGGGCACCGTGTGCAAAGTCTTAAAAATTCCTCAGCTGGCAAACCTGACTCGAAACACATACTATAAGGTTTAGGGGTGCAGGGTCAGCAACATCTATGATCTATATATATATATATACACACACATATATATATATATATATATACTTATATATTTATATATACTTATATATATATATATATATATATATATATATATATATATATATATTTATATCTATATAGATCTGGGCTTTCGGCTGCCGGCTTCTTCCGCAGCAGTCCCCAGCCTGATCCACAAGCTTTACAGCTGGAGTTCTTTTTGGAGGGGGTCGGTCAGTGGCTGTGGATTTAAGAGTTACAAGTATCTGCCAACATGCAGAATGGAACCAAAATCATGCTCGTATGAAGGGTTTGGGCGCTACTTAAGAGTTTGGGATTGAGGTGTGAAAGGTTGATAGGAAAGGGCTTACATAGGGTTTTGGGACTTCTCCCGTTCTGGGGTGGAGCAGGCCTTACGGATCGTGGTTTTGGGGTCTTGCGAAATGGATGGCTTTCAGCCTGCCACATCCCTAAACCCTAAACCCCAAACCCTCTCTCTCACAGGCACTCGAAGCGTCAGGCCTGCTCGAAGGGCAACATCTGCGCTGCTCGTAAAACTACACCCCCAAACCCTAAAGCTCTCATCCCTAAACCCGACACCCTAAACCGCCTAAACCCCCTAAACTTGGTACGTCTTCTTGGAGGCACCAGCGAACTGAGGTCGCAACGGCGACTCGGGTCACCTGCCAGCAAGGGTCGGGTTTAGGGTTTAGGGGGTGTAGGGGGTTTAGGGGGTTTAGGGGGCTTAGGGTTTTAGGGGTTTAGGGGTTTAGGGTTTATAGGGTTTAGGAGCACCCTGCTCAATTCAGGCTACAACTTCATTGGTCGGCGGCTCTGACAGGGCCGCTCTTGGTACCACAAGCAGTCTTCGGCTGGCCATGGTAGCTTCGCATGTGTACGAGTTTGGGCTTCGAAGACGCTTGCGGTGCTGGGGTCCTCAAATGATTATATGCAACCAAGGATCCAAAGGTAGGCTTTTGCATGTATACGGTTGCACATCTGTGCCGAATCTGTCTCATCCCACCCCGGACGCGGAAGCACAAAGCGCGAACAATAATCCCGAAGAGCTGCAGAACTCCCAAAAAGTCTTGGTTGATCCTAGAGTCTCGGAGAGGGCCAGAGCAGCACTAAACCCCTTGATTTCTACCCTTTTTAACCTCCACTAAAGCCCAAAGCTTTCTGGAACCAATAAGCTCGGCACCTCAACTCAATAAGCCAGCCCTCTAAACGCTGAACCCACGGCACCCTAAACAACCCTAAACAAACCGGAAACCACTCCCTTTTATTTGTAACCCTCAACCTTGAGCACCCCTATACCACCCTGCTGGAAACGTTTGTGGAACCGTAAGCAAGCCCGCCATCGTAGTTGCCCTCACAGGAACCCCTAAAGGAACCCCTACCAACCCCTGTTTAATACCCGCAAGGGAACCCTTGAAGGAACCCCTACGGTTGATTATATAAATCCTCCATGACCTATAACAAGGAACATACCATAATTCCCATAGTTTCGGGTCCTTAAGGTAGTGCAGGATTTATATCATCAACAGTACCAACCCCCCTCTGCCCTCCGCATCGGCCTTTTTTCGTGGGGCTCTTGGGACTGAAAAGAGGACTCGGAGGTGGTGGCTCTGCCTGGGGCGTTTCAGGTCTAGGTTTGGGTTTCGAGGTTTAGGGTTTAGGGTTCCGAGTTTAAGGGTTCGGGGTTTAGGATCAATTCCTGTCAGTTGGGGTGTAGGGTTTTGGAATTAGTTAATGAGGGTTTAGTGATTAGTGTTTAGGAGGCCTTTTGGGTTTAGGGGTCACAACTCGGACAAAGCACTGGCCACACGGTCTGCGATACAGGGCCTTAAGACTTTGACGAGGTTTTGGAGGGGCTTAAATTATGCCAAGCTTTGGAGGCCCGAAACCCTACTTGGACCCTTGAAAACAAAGCTCTTTCACGGTTTCGAAACAAGCAGGTTATTTGGGAGTTTCCGAAAATAGGGGACCCTAATATTTTACCCGAAATAATAGGGTCCTTATTATAGGGACCCCAAAATGAGGTACCCCTAATTTCGGAAGCTCCCATATTGGGCTCAGGTAAGCCGCGAGCCGAGCGCGGGTAGGTTTAGGTCCGGTTTTTGGTGTTCGAAGGTTGGAGTTGTTGGCTCCATACGACCTAGGGGCGAAACGTATGCTTGACATAGTCGTGTAAGTGTCTGGGGGGCAGGCCCGTCGGCTAGTTTAGGAAGCAGCATAGATCAAACCGGCTGTTGCAAATCGGGATCTCGCCCTAAACCCTAAACTAAACCCTAGAGATGGCCCCGACACTGCCTTTAGGTAGCCTCCCTTTCAGAATGGGATCTCCCTGTAACGAAAAGTGGACCTTTACTTGTACACCAATTTGAAAGTTCTGGTAATTCTAACTCAAGGGTTTAGGGTTTAGAGTAAGGGTTTTTCAATACAACATAATGGAACAAGCTACTGCGAGCTCTGGTAACAGTGCGACCAATTCTTGCAGAGCACATGCAGTAAGCCAGCAGTCGGAGCACAAGGACAATCCAGGAAGGTGCTGCTACATTGTGCACAGATACAGCAATGTCAGAAGCCTGTGTCCTACCCCTCTGGTTCTAGGGAGCAAGGGAAGCACATTGCAGCAACATCAAGCAGCAGAGGCGCGGCCCAGCTAAGCAAGTCCAGGCCACACCCAGCCGAGCCAACGAACATAGCAAAGAACCCAATGAGTTATCCTTTCACATGTTAAAACCCTAAGACCAAACCTGCAGGCGCAGCGTGCGGACCTCTGCCTGCTTCAGGACCTTCACGATGCCCTCCATTTCGCGGTCGCGCCTCTTGCTTTTAGGGCTTAGGGCACCTTGACTCCCCCAGCACCTGCCTACTCAGCCCTGAATGCCCAGGTGGACATCTTTCAGGATTGCTTTCCACAGCAGCTTTAGTGCAGCCAGTACGTACCCTTAAACCCTAAGTTTTGATGCCTTCCGAATCTGTAGGCCTTTGCTCGTTGCTTCGGCTTCAATGATTGCTCTCTACACTTTCCACTACGCGTCGGTAGTCTCGGTAGGCCTTGCCGGTGTTTGATTGTCTTGCTTTCGTGCTTTCAAGCATGCACACACAACCACAACCACCTATAACGTGTATATATATATATATACAGATATAGATACGCACACACACACATACTCATGTCTAAACGTACATTGAATTACTTTGCCCTAGCTGAGGTTATGTTACATTACCTGACCTTACACTCATTACAAACGAATACACAAATACGTAGGTATACAGACATATGTAAAGCAATACATGTATATCTGTATATATATATATATATATGTGTGTACACATACGTGTGTGTGTGTCTGTATGTATACCTTATTTGTGTGAATGTACAGAAAGGGGACGTACGTCGCATGTGTATACAAGACACATGGAGGTGTGCACACGGACCACTGGGGCAGCTGAGCCAAGGAAAGTCACAAGGGTTGACAGAGTCGGAAGCCCCAAACACTGAGCCTTGAACACGAGTCTGGCAATTGCCGTTGAGGGCATAGGACCAACTAATTCCCTACTTTATCCGACCCTTTGTACAAAAACGGCGGAATCCCTGCGAGAATTCACGTCAGAGTAAACCTTTGCACAATCCCCGGGTAACCTCGCGAACGCAAGCACGACTTTGACAAGCAATTAGAACAGGGGCTTTGGGGCATGTTGTGCTAGAAAAATATGGCGACTCTCAGGGGTTATCTACATAATAACTATTCGACCCCTGTTTTGCAGCTTTCACGCTGTAGCCAGGATGCACGACGGCCATGATCCTGATAAACTCCTCCTGAAGGGGCACAAAGCCGAGAAATCCTAAAACTCAGTAACTCTTGCTATAAAACGCTGTGCTATGGCCTCAGGAAGATTGTTTCGGTTCCGAAGTTGCTTTCCAATGATGTGGGCCTGTAGAGGTTCTAAAGATGGGCCGCTATAGAAGCCTGCGGGAAACAGAAATGAATGATTTTGTGAAGTCCACTTTTTGCAGCAGGCCTCGTTGTCCAGCAGCCCGGTTACAGCAAGAGTCCCCCTTTCAAACCCTCAACCCCTAAAGTTAAGCTCTGATGCATTGCTAAGGCGTGGCAGCCATCAGGTGCAAGAGTAGAACATCAGCACAGCCTCTTCCAGCACATGCTCTCTGCATGCTGGACAACTGGTTGCACACTCGTATTCGGAAAGCCGTAAGCTCTGAACCTCTAAGCGTCGGCGACCCAGAGGTTCCGAGACCGTTTTCTGAAGCAGGGTCAGGGTCCCACACCAAACCCCAAACAGCCACCTCAACCTTAAGAGGCACATAACTCTGGCAAACCCAGAAATCCCAACTAAGAAAGCCCCTTAAAGGCCTATAGAACCCTAAGACTGGGTAACCCTTCAAAGCTCAGAGCCCAGCAAAAGGAAGACACAACTCCGTGCCTCCCGCAGCTGTGCGCCGGTCAGCTCCATGCTGTCTAGGAGTTCTTGAACCTCATGGAGATGCTTTCGGAAGGCGGTGTTCTGCGATGACCATAAGGTCCTCAATCATTAAACTCGGGTTTGGAACGACTTTCATACTTCTGCTTTGTCTGTACTAGTTCTCGATATTCGGCAGAGCGAATAACTAGATTCGCATAGGCCCCTGGCCGCGGGCTTGGGGCCCAGCTCACGCAACTCGGATGCATCTAAGCCCACCGACAAGCCGCAAGGGCAAACCGACCCTGTTTTGGGGGGGTTCCTTATTATGCTTGTATGATGGGCCCCGAAAGCCGCCTATTCTGATTAAGGCCCCCGTATCAAACCCTTGCTCTGGTTTAAGGCCGGAGCCTGCCAAAGCTCCGTCGGGTAACCCAGCCTGAAGCTGACCGGCTCGAGATCCACTGTTTTGTCTGCTCTATAATATAGAAAGATATTAATTGATTCTATAAATAAATAAAAAATGAAAAATATCTATGTATATATACACACGCACATAATATGGCATCACATACAGTGTCGCATACGACAGTATTCTATAAATGTATCATATACTAGCACCTAAATTGTCACAAACTACAGAATACTAGGGGGAACTCAGATTATCTTTCAACGGCAGTAGCTGGCTAAGTGTCAAGTTAATAGGTTCGTGTTACACTTTTAGGCTTTAGGGTTTAGGGGCTCTGGACAAAGGCTTTACAAGAATGCGGTGGTAAGTGCACTTTTACTTTGCATCGCTGTCTAATCGAAACAGTAGGGACCAAAACGACTCTATCTAGCACGACTACTGAGGAGCAGTGTGATAATGTCGAGTTTTCACTCCATGCAGCGAGATGCACTTCAGAAACTTTCTTGTCGGACGTACGACCAATATCGCATTCATGCTCCCAGTGTTCCTTTGGCATAGACTCGTAGACCTTATGGACCTTAAACCGTGTAAGCCCCTAAATTCTGTCTGGCCACGAAGATCCAACATGCTCGGCCGCCGGCCCGAAGCCGGTTGACCCCTTTTTGAACCCAGACTCTGCCGATCACAACAGGCTCCAAAACCCTATACCGCAACTCCAGAAAAGATGATTGCTACGGATACTGCACGTATGTACGTCCCGGCTATGCGAAACCGAACACCCACCGAGCACCCTGGCCAGCGCAGCGCGCAAAAGAGTTGCATCACCGTGATGTGCAGATCCTGGGTGTTGGCCATTTAGGGATCATTCAACTCCTCGTTCTGGAAACATGGTAGGTTTCGCGTTAAGCCCAACCAAAAGCATGGTTGTTGCAATCAGGTCAATATCGGAGCCTTGGTGATAAAAAACGGTTTTCTGAAGAGAATCTCGCTTTTTGTCTGATACTGTGCTTCAAGAACAGACTTTGAGCCTGGGCCGTGCGTCCGGACCGGGGCCTGATATGGGGGCCTTGATACCTAGTTCATTGTTGGGATAGGATTAAAGTGTTCATGTTTATTCCTTCTTAAGTTTAAGTACCCATGAAAATGTAAAATATTGTAAAACTATGACAAAGATAAGTAGTGTGCAACTGGAATGGGGCCTGCGGGTGTCACATTTTGTATCATTGTAAGTAAGGCACCCTCTGGCAAAGGATTGGTAATCGTTCGGGTGCCCATGTTAGATTGGGGTTGTAGGGTTGAGGCAACTCAACATACAGACATGTCATCCCCGAGCAGTGCCGTCACTAGGATCACTCATAGTCTTAAGCCGAAACTAGCTCACAGAGTACCTTGCGGGGGCATAGAAGCCAAGGCGCGAAGGCTTCGGACTCAGAGATCGTGGAGCCTGCAGGGCAGGAAGTAGGATTTACAGGTAAAGTACGCCTCAAACAACCCTTCAATCGTACAAAAGAGCCCTAAACCCTCTTTGCACAGACTTGTATATGCTCGCCTGGATAAACCCTAACTGCCCCTCGCTCGCCTACCAGTCTGTGATAGGCAGGCGTAGAAGCATCGGTGAAGCTGAACACTCAGCATCTAATAACAGCTCATTCGGAATCTGGTCTTGCAGAGCTACAGGAGGGGCTGGTGTACCGTAGACCTAAATTGGCCTTCAACCCTAACCTGACGCTTAACCATTGAAGGGAACCCATTTATAGAACCGTAGTATCCTTAACAGTATAAGTGTCTCAAGAAAAGCTCATCACCCAGCTTCGGGCAACACCCTGGGCTCGCCTGAACGTGCCGTGTCGCAGTCGTGGTCGAAACTGCTGCAGGACTCCTGCAGTGCGTTTTGGAGACACGGATGTATGATAGTATCATTACTTGTCTTGTGACTATGGTTGCGATTTGCCATTACCGCTAGTAGTATCGTTACTCTTCATATCTTTTCGTTCATGGCTTTGCGCTCCTGTAGTACGATATGGACGCCGAGGGAGGCCAGGCGTCTGTTCGGGCACTAGAGTTCTCCTTCCTGCAATCTTATGAGCTCTGCTTTTAGACCATTTCATTATTTAAGAATTTTCGTGCTCGCGCACACAAGCACATATTAAAGCAGTGCAGTTTCCCCTCTTTCCTTTGAGTTTCTTGCTTACTCTGTTGCGCTTCTGTGGTGGGATCCCGCAGCAGGTCGTCGGCCAGGGTGGAGCCTCCTGCCTTACATTCGTGGGCATAATTCCCCAAAGCATAGTAGTAATTCCTAATATGGAAACCCTACTGTACACGCTACTATATAGCTACTTCGGACTTGACAGCTAACTAAGACGACTCGAACCACTTCCTCAGTCCCGCGTCATCAAGCTCACGGACTCTGAGGAAGACTGATGCTTCAAAACTAAAACAAAAACTGCCAATGGTTGACATCATCGCAGTTCTGTTGCCCATAACAGCTATGAAGATACGTTGCCAGAAATATTTTAAGCAACCCCAAACCGTTGCAGACCCTGCCGCTGGTGCTCTGAGAGGTCCTTTTCACCCTGGAAGCGATGGAAGGACTCGAGCATGTCCACCTCATTTGCCGGGATCCACTCTTGGGGGTTTTTTCCTCTCTCGCATGGCTGGCATCTATGTCCACAGGTGAGGTTGTACGGGGACTGATTGGGGGTTAGGGTTTAGGGTTAAGGGGGTTTTGGGCTGGGTCTTCTTGCCCTTGGGTCTCTGGAGTTTAGGGTCGAGGTGGTTTGTCTAGGGTGGTAGGAGATTTTGTGGCTTTAGAAGTTTACAGTTTCCGGGCTTAGGGTTTGGGGGTGGATGGAGTTTGAAGCTTCCGGCTAGAATTTGGGGCGGTCTAACGTAGGATTTGAGGATCCGGGGTCTTGAGTGCCTATGACCGGGAGCAAGGGGTTCCAGGGTCTACAGGGTGGATAGAGCAGAGCTTTAAGCTCTCACAGTCAGCCGGCTCCAAGGCGGTGTGTTGGGGTGTTTTGGCTCAGGTTTGTGCTGGTGAGGTTCGGTGAGTTCAAGGATTTCTGGGCTCAGGTTCCGTGCACAAGGTACATACCCGAAATGCCCGGGGTCCCTCGCTTCGGTTTTAGTATTTTGGCTTCATGGTCTAGGGCATAGTCGGAACATCTGTGCTTGCGGATTCTGCACTTTGTGGTTTCCACTGTGACCTCTGACTTTCCTCGGTCAGGGTTTGTAGGCACGGGATGATGCACACATCTTTCAGGTCATTCTCTCCGTCGGGCTTGCAACATGACCTTTATGTCAACTGCAGAGGGAAAGGGGAAGGAGGTAAAACGCGGCTTCGGGTCTCGGGCTTCGTTTACACAAACATAGAGTGCCCGCCATCCTTAACACCTAAAGTCGTTGGCTGCATCGCTGGTGCCCGAGATAGATGCAATAAAAAGTCTTCGCATGGAGTCTTGCAACTTCCTCCAGAAACTTGGACGACACAAACTTGCCCGTGTGTTCGGATGCAAGGGTTGTACTCAATGCATGGAGCCACGCACCGAATCTCCCTATGAGCATCCAGCCTCTGAGCCCTTCTGCAGCTTTGAGTTCCGAATGGTTAGAAGTGTTACGACGGAGTATACGGAGTCCATGCTCTTGGTTCCAGTACTAGCTGACTAGCTGCACTTCCATCACCCTGTCGGTATTGCAGGTACAAAGCTACAGCTTGTCATGAGATACTCCTGCTGGCGTACACGAAAGCCCTGGTTCCGTGCTGCCGTTGCTGTTTCGCGGAGCAGCCCCACGCCTTGTGCATTCTTCGGTTAGTTTTGGCTCCCGTATGCTTCAAGCGTCTTGGAACAAGAAGCCGAGCGGATAGGGCACGACAGCTTTGGCAGGCCAAAGGTAACGAGAGCCTGTACAACGCACACTCGGCCTTTGGTGCCTCTGCTCGCGCAGCTCCTTGTGGCCAGTGATGGAAATCTGCTGTGCTCTGAGCTAATCTGCTGGATCGAAAGCTGCCAAAAGGTTGTATCGTACTCCAGCTGTTATGCGGGAAACACCATGGATGGCAGTCTGATTGTGCGCGGTGGCCCAGCCAGGTTTGCGTTCTGGGCATATGAGACGAGCACCATGTACGAACATGAGCGTTCCGCCGGTGTACGCGGAATTCCTGACAGCAAGGATACATGTGCAAGGGGCCCTGTCCTTGCGTCCCAAAGCAACCTCGATCATGCCAAACCTATGGTTCGGTAGGACGCACTCTCACACTTCTTTTCAAGTTCGCACCCTGGTGCTTACTCTTGTTCCACTTCTTGTGATTCCGTACATTTGGTACAACAGGACTGCTCTGAGCAGCTGGGGTCTGTGACAGCTTGTCTCTGCGACAGATTGGCAACATGGGTAGAACATAACAGCAACTAAATACTATGATTACGACAACAGAACATGTACTACAATAACCTCAAGACAAAAGTCAAGCTCATGTTGACCACTGCGAGGCTGTAGTCTCGATGGAAAGGTATCCGAAGCCGTGTTTGGTCACTGGCCGCATGCCGGCGCAGGATGAAATAGGGCGGAGCCACCTGGCGACGGGATTGATTTTATTCGGGATTGCCATTTGGAAATTCTCCTGCGCAAGATGCAGTTTTTGGGCTACCAGCTACCATGTACCCACCTCCTGCCCATTCAGTACACTCTCTGCGCAGGCAGTGAGAGTCCTGCTGGTGTTGTCACAGGTGAGCTGGTCTAGCTCAGCACCTGTTAGTCGCAGCTGGAAGTCATGAGCACCTGGCTCCCGCTGGAAGGAGCTTTCTGTCCACTCCACGAGTTTGGCGCATTGCTCGCAATCCAGAACTTTCAAGGATTTCCAGGGGAGAGCCACTTCGCCCTGAGCTGACCTCATCCTCCAGCCGGGGACCGGCGAGGCCGGAGTCAGGGCCTGAGTCCTTCGAACTACAGAGAGCACCGTCTCCTTGGAGACTTGATGTGGCTCTAACTTGCCGAGTAGAAGTCGGTCCAGCTGTGTCCAAGAACCTTCAGGGATGTCGAGGGCTTGCCACTGGCCTATGTTCGTTCGCTCAAGAAGTGCGTCCAAGTCGTCGCCATCTTGTAGTCCTAGGGAAGCACAGGTGTCGCTTGCGGAGATGCGCTCGCCGTCCGCCAGGAAGCGAACCTGCGATGACGTGAGCCCAAAGAGGCTGCACCATTTATCCATCACTTTACCCAGCGGCGTATTCTCGCCCACGTCGAAGCGACGTTGGAGATCCCAGCCCAAGCCGGGCGCACGAACCCGAATCACCAAGCGGGATCGGCGGCCGATTACCACGATGTCTGGCCTGGCTTCCTGGATTGCTCGCCAACCGCTCGTAGTTTGCACCGGGTTGCGACCGTGCGCAACTAAGGTTTTCAGGCTTGGGCACCTTCGAAGGGCATCCACAATAGCCGATGATGTCATCGCCTCGCCGTCACTGAGGTCCAGTGACTCCAGCTTGGGGCACTTCCGGCTTATAGAGCCAAGCTCGGCATCGCATGCGTTTCTGAGATCGACGGACGTCTGCAGTTCCAGCCATTCTACCATCACCCGGTGCCAGTTCGTGTTGAGGCTTGTGAGCCTTATGGCCAACCTGGCATCCGCCCATTCCGTCGCGAAGATCGTGGGAATCGATGCCATTGCTGAAGCGGCTGCGACGAACTCGCGCACACAACCTTCTCGCAAGTCCAAGGCCCAGACCCTGTGGTGCGGTGCATCCTGCTAGCATCTATCCGAGATCGGGACCCGCTCCGAGTGGGTGAAGCCGTGGGCTGCCCGAAGCTGCTCCATGAACTCATAGATACCGTCGGGCCTTGGCAGGCACTGCATGGGGTGTGTACTCGGCAAGTTATCTGGTCGTGCGCAAGGTAAGGCAGAAGGGTGTTGAAATTAAGAGCCACATCGGCATGGCATGCTTTTGGTAGCCTCGCTCCTGCCGTGTAAACAGACTATGACTGGGCGAGAGCAGTCTCGCAGACCCAGTCGCCAGATGTTCATGCTTGAACCTTAGGCTTTCAGCCCTTTACTGGCTTAGCTCAGTATGATTATTGCCTCTGATATAACCTGAACAATAAGCCTCGGCGTCTCCACTCGTTGAGGTTTTGGGGCATTAGAGGCCTAAGAGCAACAGCCACGGCCCGGACGAGAAGGTGTGCGAGATATTCGGCAAGCCTCCCAGCCGTAGGGAGCTGAAGCTAGAAGCCTAGTTGGGACCCTACGGTTGAAGATGGCGATCTAGGTTTTGGGACTTCAGGGCTTCGCTAAGGGCTGAGTGGGATCTGAAGATTGGGTCGTCCGTTTCGCAATGGGCCTTTTTCAAAAGGAGCGGTTGAGGGTGTAGGGTTCAGGGTTCCGATAACCTCGGACCTCATGGAACCACCGGGCGAAGGAGACGCAGGCAGAGGACCCAAACCTGGCCACAGTACTTCCCTGGATGGAAGGCCGGAGGATGATCATCCGAACCTTTTTATAAGATCCCCGGATGAGCTTGAACTCCAAGTCGCCATAGAAGCCCTATAATTAGGCCCCAATTATGATCCCCGCAGTATGTCATAGGGCCTGCATTACTCGAATATAACTCTGGAGTAGTTGTATTGGGAATGTCAGGGAACCAAAGATGCATGGCAGCGCCCGATCTTGAGGCTTCACGATTGGAGGCTGCCATGGGGGGCATAGGCTACGGACCTGCATGGTCGTATGATTTACAGGGCCTCTGTCAGAGCCACCTAGAAGCTTTCAAAGGCTCCTTATCATAAGAACCACCGAAGTGGGATTTTCTGACACTTCCCAGACCACACAGATGACCTCGGGCTGCATCCAAATCCACGAGATGGACCTGAGCCGTACCTAATGCCTAATGTATGGGCTTTACTAATTCGAAGAGGGTTTGGGGCCATATTATAGTATGATTGTAATAAGGAGCCCCCGCCAAAACCCTATTCTAATTTTTCAGGCCCTACAGAAATTCAAACTCTGGACTTGACGGTTCAGGGTTGGCAAACCCTAATATGAGGGCCTTGATCATCAGAATACGGCTTTGGGGGGAATGTGGCAATGGTATGCCAATGGTATGAATATCGCGGATTGTTCCGACCCCAATACCAAGCGCGAAACCCGACTCTAAACCCTCGGAAGATTTTTCACTTTTGAAAACTTTACCAGCAGTTTGCATGGCCTGGAGTGTTGAGGTTCTAGCATCGGACTTTGTATCTGCGGTCAGAAGCTTCACGGCTCAAGCCCGCTCTTCGTTAAAAACTGGTCTTTGCAACGGCTCTTTCGTTGCTTTAGTTATTGGAATGCAGCACTTCGCTTTCGAAGCAGAACAACTTCGCCAGACCCACAAGTATACAGCTGCCTTCAGGCGGCTCAAGCGAAACACAAACAGCCCGCAAGCAGAACAAAAATAAGCCAAGGCAGCGGCGAGGGAGGCACACTCCTCACCGACGGGTGGTTGGTGGCTCTTTAATTCCAGCATTTGGCATGTTTAGCATCTAAGCTGAAGCTTTGGGCATTGGCATTCACCGTCCTCATTCTTTGACCGTCATTGTCGTCTGGTGTTCTCTCACAAGTCTTTCTTCGCACTTGAGGTTGCTGCTGCTTACAGTAGCACTTCGTTATCGACCGACCCTCGCAGTCCGAACAAGTGGCGCTGCATTCCCTTATCCCTTCGTGAACAAGCAGCTTTACAGCTCGGCCCCAGGCCACACGAGAACGGACGAGAACAGGACGAGGATGCGCATAAAGACCCTCTCCTGGTGGCCCTTAATCGCAGCCCCAAATGCCAATCTCCAAAGCCCATGCTCCTGCATGACTTCGGAGGCTACCTCTTCGTAGCCTATCTCGGAAAGCCTGGCAGGCACTGGCAAGGCTTGATCTTAACTTTTTTGAGGGCTTTTTGAGTTCCGTCGAGAAACAACCAGACGTCCGAACAATCGATGTTTTTTGGGGTGGTTTTGCTGGGAAGAATCCCTAGAAGTCGGTTCAGGGTGGAGCTCGCGACACTAACTTGAGCTCTCAAGCCTGCACGGTCCTGAGAAAAGCCCCCCTTAATCTAGCCAAGGCTTCTTGGCCTTAGGGTTTGCTAGTGGTCTTCTAAGCTCTATTCCCTCCATAAACCCTATAAACCTGATGCCCACTCTGGCCTGGGCTGACAGTGTGTGGCAAGCCGGTGGCAAGGTCAAAGGGGGCGGGCCGAGGTCTAGTCTTCAAGCCGCAGCGGTGTTCGGGACTTTCACTGGAGACCCATGGTCTCTGACTTGGGATGATGATGAAGCTAGGGCTTTGAGCATCTGCATGTTGCAGAGTGTAAAGTGTAAAACTCTCTAGGGTCCGGGTACGATTATCAATCGGCCCAAAACGCTCTAGAACAAGCTTACAGAATCTGACGGTGGAGCGACCCCAAGGTTCGGTTTCGAAGGCTCATGACCGGGGCCGCGGCAGCATGGGAAGGTCTTTCATCTGCACCCTCGTCTCTCGCGTGACTTTGATTTGGTCCTTCCTGGAGTGATTGAACACACAAGCTAGCTACCTCAGGCACAAATTCGTGCTAATTATCGGCAGCGTCCTGTCGAACTCGAGGTACTCCGAACCCCCCACAATATTTCGCAATTGCTCTTATAGTCTCCAAAGACCTGAAGCCTACGTCCCCGCTTGGAAAGGTGGTCCTACTGCGTAACCCTTTCGCAACAGGCTTGGTACTTCGCCTTCAATCGGTCGCCCCAAACCCTAAAGCCGACCCTTAGTTTGGAGAGGTGGTCTGATACCCCAAATCCTAAACGCCCGGTCCTCCCTTTGAAATCCGGCTTCGTAGCGACTCCCATCTGCATGATCTTCTGCACCTCCGACAAAAGGCTTTAGGCCTTTAGGGTTTGGGTGCTAAGCGTTTAGGGCGTTAGGGGTTTAGGTGCCTAGGATTTGTTAAGCACACCCTATTTGGGGTCTGCCAGATTGAGGTTCAGGCTCAGGGCCAAGAGCATAGAAAAGTTGTCAAGGCTTCTTGGCTTGTGCTTCAGATAATCGAAGCGCAAGCTGACGGGGTTACACTGACATGTAGTGGCCTACAGTAGTATGGAGGCAAGCGCTGGGCGGGGGTTTTCCTAAATGGTTAGTTGCTGAAACATGCTCAAAAACCTTGGCCGGGTGATTAGGATGGAAATCAAGAGATATTGAACATTTGCTTCACTTGGGCATGGGAGAACCATTTCTTGGCGCAGGTCGTGTGACAAACGGGCTCACGACAAGCCGGGCCCAGGGCTTCGTCAAACATCGCGGCAACATGGAAGCCCGGTATTTGTGCAGAACAGCTATGTCAGCTATGTAACTTAAAGGTGGTGGAGTCAATCGGAAATCGTCACTAAATTAGCATAGGATTTTGGGGCCCATTATACTATAATTGGAACAAGGAACCCCTAAACTAGTATAGCTTCGGAGATGGCAACACTCGTTCTTGTCCTCTTCGGACTCCTTGAGGTCCGATGATTTAGGCTAAACCCTGAGCGCTTGATTGGGGCAGGTTTTTTTCCCTCCTACCTAGCAAGGACAAAGCCCCCAATGCAGGGTAACGTCGAAGCAACAATTGAAAAGGCTGTGTAGCTTTGACAGCCAATTAAAGCCTCTCCATTGACTAGTACTGATTGGGGCAGGTTTAGGGTTTAGGGTTTCACCATTGTTGAACCTCTACTATGCCACCCCATGGCCCATGCCAGCATGCGGAAGCTGCGGGCTGCTAAACTCAAAGGGTCCGCCGATGCCTTAGCTGAAGGCACACCTCTTGGAACCCAGTCGCGAGGTCGACTTTTTTCGCGGATTCTGCTGTCGCTTCAGTCGCAGCCAGCCGGCCGGCGAATCGGTGCAGGGCCGGCTCTTGGGCACGCGACTAAAGGATTCCGGACTTCAGAGTTTGGACTTGTCCTCTCTGTTTCAAAGGCTCCCTTGTGTCTCCCTGCTGCCTCCGGTCGTCCAGACTCTGAAGTGTAGGTAGTTTGATCTTCGAGTTCAAGTTCGAGGTATTGTCCGAAGATGGCTTTGGAGTCTAGGCTCAGGCTTTGCTTCAGAAGCCCGAGACATCTCGCTCCAACTTGAACTCTCCTGGTTATTTGGCGCTTATGTGCACCCTAAACCCTACTTTGGAGATGTCTGCAGCTTATGTACACCGCCGGCTCTTGCACGGTCGCTCCATATCTTCCGGGCCATCTCCTTGGTCAGCCGCCATAATTGCAGGAAAAAACTCTGACTTGCTTACTTCAGAAGCGTCGTTGAACTTGCATGCTTTTGCAGGGAGTGCATAGAGATCTTGGGAGCAAAACAAGCACCTTGACCACTCACCACTCCGAGACACTGTCGCTTTTGTCGCATCGCCGAGCCATGTAAGTAGAATCGTCGATCAGGTACTGCTCGGTGTGGATACAGCCCTTTATCCACAAACCAGAAGCATCTTCGGCATCCTTGCGGATCTCACGATGTGTTCGGCATCGCTGAGGGAACTTGCGTCCAATAGCTCCTCGATGCGCAAGCAGCTCCAGCAACTTTCCCCAATGCGGCGCATTCCGCAGGCAGTGGGCATTACCAATAAAGTAGAGGCCACCTTGAAAGGAAGCAACGATTCTATTTCTGTGCTTGCACTCGGACATGTCAGGCTTCCTACTTCGGATTTCGGGTTGAAAGTACGATGTTCTATCATAATATGACAGAAGCTGGTTAAAGCAAACTCTGAGAGCCGAATACGCTACCACACTCCCTGCCAACGCCCACTTGCCAAGCCACACTTGGCTCGAGACTGTGCCACGCACATCCGTCGCTTTCCATCGTCCCAGCCCAAAAAGCCCAGCTTGCGATTTGGATTTGATCGGACCAAGGAGACAATGACGATGGAGTTCTCTGCGCCTTGATACCTGCTTCTGTTCGAAAGCAAAAAAGCTTTCAAAGCACAGCCTCAACCATAACTGCCGACTGCCGACAATCAATGGTAGGACTGTAGTCAAACATCTTAAAAGGGGTTCATTCCATTTGGCCCCTCTCTGGCCTGTCAACCGAGCTCACCACCGGGAGGTCCTTTGGCTGCGTGTGGACCAACTCCGGAAGCTCTGTCGCCAGTCGTTTCTTCAGCAAGGAAACTTGCCCAGCCTCAGGGTTTTCGGTTGCGAATGCCGGTTTTAGACTCCGACTAGCACGACCCCACTTCACTTCATCGATTCAAGAAAGAGCCCGCTTGCCCCGAAAGATATTATATATACAGCTCTTCCTGTTGCCACGCCAGGGGGCATAAGGGGCGAGCAGGGTGATTTCGCCTGGGGCAAAACCCTCGGAGATGAAGAAAGCGGCCAAGCGAACCGCTCGGTCGCACCTGTATGCATGGAGGATTCGGTGCTGAGGGTATAAACTATCCCTATGCGTACTTCCTCCAACGGCTTTCAACAGCGGTTGCTAAGAGGGCTTATAAGAGAGTTTACGAAAATAGGGCACCCTGATATACTACCCTAAATAGTTAGTGGGATCCTGATTAAAAAGGCCTCGAAATAAGGTACCCCGAATTTTCCGGAAATTCCCAAAAGAGGGTCCACTGAATACCGCGACAACCCGCCCTACAGCGCTTTTCCAGGCCAAGTCGCTCAGACTCGTTCACGAGACTGCGGTCGATACGGGCTTCTGGATCTCCACAATCCCAGAAGAAGACAGGCGATGCAACACACTCCTGGGTTCTTGCTGAGGGACTTAATCTAAGAAGGAAACCATATTATTTACGATAGACCCCTATTATGGCAACTTAAAAACTCCTTAACGAGAGCCCAGACTCCGGTGCCTTCAAGTCTTTCGTCATCTTTACATTGTCACACCTTTGTCTGCTCTGGAACTCTGGGTCAGGCATTGCTGAGTTGACTTTTGAACCAAGGAAAAGAACTCAAGGTTTAATTTAGGGGCCTTAATGCTTAGAATCGGTTTTGGGGCCCATTCTACTAATGAAATTATTTAGGCCCCTGTAGTAGGACCCTTTAAGGCTCAGGGCTCATGTGCACCCAGGAAACAGATCTGGATAGATCGGCTGCAGAAGGGATCGCAGATCGGGAAGCATTCGACTCTGCTTACACAGCTGCACACTCTCCAAACGATTCAGAATCAGGCGCTCCATCATGCTCACGTCGAAGTGGTGCTCCCTGACGAACTGCAAGGGCATGCTTACTGGGCAGTGGGTTGCACAGGGTCCTGCTACTAGCCCTGTCGGTCGTGTTGTTGTGCTGCTCTTGCTGCTGCTTCCACCGGGGTTGTCGTTGCCGGTGCCGCCGCTGCTGCTGAGAATGTTGGCCTGGTCGTTGGCCTCGCCGTCATCGTCGCCGTTGCCACTGCTGTCGTGGTGTTGCTGTTGCAGTTTCTGCTGATGTCGTCCTTCCTCCGCGTTCCGTGTCGCTGCAGTTTGTTTCGACTGTAGCTCGATGCGAGCGAGATCTCTGGACCAGAGAACCGCTGGAGAGCATGACATTATAAATTTATCCCCCAAACTTTCAGTCCGACATAAACCCTTCCAAGAGCTGAGCCAAGCTGCCGCTTCAGTTTAAATGTCTCGATCTGCGGCGGCAGCTGATCTTGGAGGGTAAGAGGATGTAAAAGCAGGACCGAAGGTTTGCTAGTCATGTCACTTTGCTTGCAGCTCTTAGAGTCTGCTGGACAGTGATTTAAGACTCGGCGTGCCGCAGCAATGCTGGGGGTCATCATCCCGGAGCTTCTGAAAGAGAGCCCCAATAACCTTGCAAACAAAACCTGCTTTGCCGAGCAACTTGTGTCTCCGATCATGATCAGCTGCCTCTGCTGCGCGACCAAGTTCAGAGTTTAGGATTAACTTCGACGTAAGTTCCTGAAGAAGATGATATCCTTACAACCCCGCTCAAACACTGCAGCAACATATGTCTTTCAGAGACAAGGAGCTTGACCCATGGGCCAAGAACTGCCAGAATTTGTGGCTCCAGAACCTCGGGTGCCCATGCACAACAGCAGAAAGCCAGGTTGCGGGCTTAGGACTAGGATGTGGACTGAAAGGGACTTGCAGCAATGTAATATGCTGTGTATCAGCTTGTCGGCCAACAGCAACAATGAAAGCTGCCGCAGGCTGTGGCAATTTCAAGTGTGCCTTCGACGACGGAGGCTTGCGAGAGCGGGAGGATGATAATGGTAGTACATTCTTAGAGCTGGGACAAGCAGCAACAGAGCCATAGCAATCGAATGTCTACTACAGTCCTAGCCAGTCGCAATCGAAACTGTCCAAGTCATATGAACATGCTAGCAACCGACAACCACCGCCCACGGCCGCGCCTCGGCTGCTTCCTCAACCAAAACCACCTGGGAGTTTCCGAAAACAGGGGACCCTAATGTAGTACCCTAGATAGTAGGATCCTTATTATCAGGACCCCAAAATAAGGTACCCCTAATTTTGGGAAACTCCCACCTCGGGCTTCAGTTGTGCCAGCAGGGAGAAGTGGATCGAGGCGCCCACAACCGTCATGCCAATGACTCCTGAGTGATACAGATTCCCGTAACAGTCATAGTGTTACTCTGGGGATATCTACACGCTTTCAAGTGTATAGGTATTACAGTTTGCGCTGCTCTTGCAAACACGAGTCTTAGCAACACAAGTGCGCCTTTTCACGCCTTTGTGGAGTAATTCAAGCACCGGAAGCTCTCATCATGAAGCCGAAATCTGCAGGCAATGATAATCTCATGATAGAACACACACACACACAATTACTCTTTCTTTGGCAGGGCCTGGGGTCTCTCTCTTTCTCTCCCGCTCTCTCTCTGCCTCTCTGTCGGTCTGTCACTCTTTCTGACCTACCGACTTACTCAGTGACTTACCACGTACTCACTCATGCGGATTGACAATCCCCACATGCGATGCATCATCCTAAGAAGCCAAGCTTCGATGGTGTTCCAAGGCTCTGCGGCCTCAAAGGGAGAAGACATCCAAAATTGTCCGGTCCGGGTTTGGTGAGTTTGGTTCAGGACTCTTGGGCTTGGGGCGTCCCTTTTCTCTGCTTCTACAGGTCCAGAAGATATGAGGCAGAAGTCTACAGCGCGCTCCGGGTTAGGGGGAAGTGCTGCCACTGTGCGTCCGATGTTCTGGAGTTGACTCCCTGTTTAAAAATAAGCGCAGCATGAGTCTTACTATGCTGCTAATCACCATTTTCAGCAGACGGACTCGGTTCCGCAGCTTCCGAAGTTTGGGATTCGGCCCTGATGCTAGGTGGGAGGGTTCTGTTCAAAAAGTGGACCCGGTCGCGAACCTTCACTCAGCTTTGTGCATCTCCCATGTCATACACTGCCATGCGCTCGGGCCCCCTGCCGAGTTCAATCTCGTTTGCTTCGTCCTCACGTATTGCAGGGGGTACGACTCAGGGATCAAGCCATTCCTACATCAAGAAGTAAGGGCATCATGCCCTCAATGTGTCACCTTTTGCATGCCACTTCCCCTAAACCCCAAACCAAAACCCTAAACTCTCCCAAAACCGTTAAACCCTAAAACCCTTATAGAGCTCCAGGTCTTGTGCCATCTCTTCAGTCTGGCAATGCTAAGAGTTAGACAAGGGCGCACAGGGCTCGAAAAACTATGGGCTTACTACCCCTAAACGCCCTCTGTAGTAGTTCAGAGACTCTTGGGGCTAATATAGGGGCCGAAAAATTAGTTTCCAATAGCAGTTTGGGGGGGCTCCAGATTATATTCATAGTATAATGGGCCCCAACCGAAAACCGTGTTCTGACTGTGAAGACCCCTCTTTTCAGAAACCCCTTCTAGAACCCTCTAAGCGATCCGTTTAAAGGAGCCCCTAGTCTAATTATGAAGGCCCCTGTAGTATAGTACCGTTATAGACCCCTCATAGTAGCCCTTATAGACCCCTTTAAAGGAGCGCTATTCTAACTATTAAGGCCCCCTATAGTGTAGTACGCTTATACATCCCTTATAATCGCCCTTATAGACCCCTTTGAAGGAACCCGTTTCTAATTCCCTATACTGACTCCTTATAATAGCCCTTGTAGTAACCCTAATATATAAAGCCCTGTAAAGGAACCCTATTCTAGTGATTCAGGCCCCTTTAGCTAGTGATTACTGGGGAGGCCTTGGCGCAGACCTCCTCCAACTCCTTGCAAGCGACGTCCAGCTCACAGGAGCACTGCAAAGCTTGCTCCAGGATTTGCTCAACGATCCTGAGCCGTTCTTGGGTTTAGGGTTTAGGGGATTCGTTCAACAATCCTGAGCCGTTCTTGGATTTAAGGTTGCTCAACAATCCTGAGCTGTTCCTGAAACATCGGAGGGGAACATCCGCTGTAGTCTCTCTGTCAGTAATGCATTTCAACAAAGACCTTCAGGCTGTCTCGAGCCTGACTCTAGAAAATACTTTCCATGCACCCAGCTTCAACTCTGCTCGATCCCGATAGCTCAGGCCGTGGAGGTCTGAGTTGAACATTCGCCTTGCGCGGCTCCCAAGGTGGTCTTCAACCTCCTCGCGCGGAAGCCACGTGAGGTAAAAGTGCTGCCATTTGGGCTCTGGATCCTTAGCTGCCGAACATGAAGGAAAACGGAGTATCTGCTTATGGTTCGTCTCGGGTGAAGGATTCCTTCTTCTTCTTCATGAAACATTAAAATTCCATGAACAGCGCCGGAAGTCCACCATATCATCCCAGAGCTGCCAGGATTGGTTTGCTCGCGCCTGAGGCTGGCATGAATCCTGCTTCCCTGAGGAGTAAGGACAGTTGAGAATATTGTGCAGTCCGTGACACCCTGTATATGAATCAACGTAGGGTTCATTCAGTGTCTCCGCACAGCCGCTGGGAGGCCCCCAGAACCCCAAACACAAAATCTTGTAATAGCCTGTAGCTATAGCCCTAAACCCTATAAAACATAAAAGCCTTATACGCCCAAATAGCCTATGTATAGCTACAGCCCTAAGCCTTACAAAGCACAAAAGCCCTTTATAAGCCCTAAAACCTCAAACGAACCATTTTCGAACGAGGAACCAACCTAAACCCCAAAACCCTAAACCCCCAAAGCCCTATAAGCCCTATAAGCCCTATAAGCCCTATAAACCCTATAAACCCCAAAACCCTAAACCCTAAGCCCTACAAGCCCTATAAGCCCCAAAACCTTAAACCAACCATGCGCTCGCGGCCTCCCCCACGCTCGCGAGCCGCTCCGTTTCGAGCTCACGCTGCAGATCCAGGTCGGCTTCGTCCTGGCTTTTTTGGGTGGAGGATTTAGGGGTTAGGGTTTAGGGGTTTAGGGTTTAGGGTGGAGGGTTTAGGGGTTATAGGGTTAGGGGTTTAGGAGGTTTTTTTTCCCTCCTACCTAGCAAGGACGAAGCCCACATTGCAGGGTGTCTTGGTTGAACTGCCGAACAAGCTGGGTGGAGGGTTTAGGGGTTAGGGTTTAGGGGTTTAGGGTTGAGGGTTCAAGATGGTTCAGGGTTTATGGGGGGCTTATGATGCTCATGGTCTAGGGTCTGCTTCGTCCTTTTCGTTGGGGGCTTCGGCCCAACGATGTGGGGTTTTTAATTTTAATGTCTACAGTCTGCTTCGTCCTTTGTTTTGGGGATGGGCAAAAAATGTGGATTTGGGGTTTATGGGTCTGCTTCGTCCTTTTGCCGGGGTTCCGGAGCTTCGGGACGAGGCTCGAGGTTGCTGACACCACCAAAGGCTCCGGGCGTGGAGTTATAGTTTATGTAAGGCGAGACATTTTGAACGACTCTTCGCATCGTCGGGATTGTTGATGGAGAAAGCATGCTTTCTGCTAGTTTCGTTGCTACGGTGCTCTCAAACCTCGGGCCTTAAACCGTCGTGGCAAAATCCCGCAGAGCTAATCTTCGCGGGTCTTATTTGACAACCTTCTTTGTCATGTTTTGTCATCGTTTACCTTGATGTGTGGTTCCTTTTCTTTCTTCGTCTTCACTTGTCATTTTTGATTTGCATCGTCTTCATGTCACTTCATGCGCTTGTATGACTCTAGTGTAGATGTAGTTGTCTTGGTTAATCTTTATCCTGTTGCTCGCCTGCCACTTCGTGATTTCGGTCCACAACCCTTAAAACTCCATAACCTAAGTTGGGCCTAACATGCAAACGCAAGATAGTCTAAGAGGCCATAAAACCAAAGGCTTTCGAACCTCAGGGCTTATTGAGACCGGTAAAACAATTTCTTGGCGAATCTCAGAAGACATGATTACACTTCCGGCAGGAAGAATCCTGTTGAATCTGAAAATTTCAACCGGGTGACCACCGTGATCCTGCGAAGACAGGGAGGGGGCGGGGGCTGTGCACTGCCCCCCAGACCCCGCCAGAACTGATCCCCCGTAACTTGTCTTATTACCAAAAGGCTTTATCCCTTCCCCGCGCTTGGAACCGCATGCTACCCTTCCGCAGCGTTTTTGTTGCGAGGTTGCCCTGGTTTCCTTCCAGGCGTGAAGTTATAGCATACGAAGCGACAAGTTTTGGGCTGGAGCGCAAGTGAACAATGTCCAAGCTACACTGCACTGCCGTGAAGCTGTGTGCATTCAGTGTACACGCAAGGTAAACATCTAGGATGCCGTGCAACCGACATCCAGACATTCAGCTTTGTCAATGCTCACATTCTGGTTCTGGTGGTTTCTAGTTGATACACACACACACATACATTCCCTTCACTGCGGGAGCCTATTCATCTGCAGACATTCCGCACCTTCGGGCGCACTATGTCTGAAATTGCAGCCTAGTGCTGGGCTCCGACTACGCAAGTTCAGTTTTTCGCTATCACACTAGGGATCCACGAACTAAGTATTGGGCTTCCTGGTTCTGCTATGAAATAATCCAACATTGGACTCTCATGGTCCAAGCTTCATGACAAGACTGCGCAGCGCATGGAATCAGGGACCCCTTGACGTTCTGCGCCGTTTTCTCTGCAGTAGAACTTGCAATAGTTGTCATCGGCTGTGACCAACGACGACCCTTCCACATTACATTCAGTCTGGAATGCCACCTTGACATCAGAAGGATGCCACAGGCAGCCCGAACGCCGGCTTTCAAGAGAATCCATCTCGATCTTTGCAGTGCAAGGGGATAGAGACCCTAATTAAGCCCTAAGCTTGAGAGAGACCATTGAAGCGGCCGCTTGCTAGGTGTTCCGCTTTGGATCGCAGAACATGCATTTGCACCCAGC